>BGPR01002335.1:14924-146619 GCA_013235015.1 Araneus ventricosus
TGGGTAATCTGGCAAAATCTGTTTCTCTAGTTAATGATACATTTTAATTCATGCCTTCTTGCTCACCAGCATCTGAAAGCATTGGTACTACATAGCAGTTTAATTATTCAGTTCAGGCTATATAAGGCTGGTTCTACTTAACTTCATCTTAATTGTCAAACTGAAATCTGAGAAATTATTAAATAAACTACATAGAAAACTGATATTCAGAGAATTTTAAGAATCAAGAGACAGCCGAAATCAAAAACGAAATTATCAAGAAAAAAATTGCTTAAAAAGAAAAATCAAAATTAATTAAAATTAAGTCAAAGGTTTAACTTTAGCAAACATTGCGCATAATTTGTAAGGTTACAAAATATATTTTTTTTGTCTTTTTAAAATCTTATTATGTTTTTTTTCTGAAAATTATTTATTTTTTTGATTATTGAAAATTTTATTTCTTAAAAGTTTTGCAGATATTTCAAATAAAATTTTGAATTCTGTGTTCTATACCTCTTATACCTAGTTTGTTCTGAACCCCAAATATAGTTTAAAGTATAATTATTTATTTTATATTGTTTTATTTGAAAATTGAAAGATTTTTTCTTGTAAAAAACTGTTGTATATACAAACTCTGGTATATTCAGTAACTCAGAGGCACTTCCAAAACTCATTTCACAAACATGATAAAAGCATACCAAATATATATACAAAAAAAGGAAATAATAATATTAGAATTTGTTGAGTAGGAAGTTTGACAATATTTCTACTTAAATTTTGAACCAAAAAATTTGTCAAAATTTTGGAAAAAATAAAAAATGGTTCATTAAAATGAATACTTAATAGTTTATGTATGAACAATATAATCTGAAAAAAAAAATTTTTTTTTCAAAAGTACCTATTGGCTTTATGTGTTTGACCTTCTTCTTCCATAAAGTGTCTGGTCAGGTAGTTGGATTATTAGAAAGTCTTTACTCTACTTAATAGGAAAGGAAAAGAATTATTTGAACAAACTTTATTAGTGTACCAACATTGGAAATTATATCTGAATTTAGTAACCCAGGCTTTAGTTTTAATTTGATAAATTATTTTTACGAATAATGCGAAATATTTTTCAAGATTCACTATCGGTGATCACCATAAGGGAGTAGGAAAATTTAATTAAATCAATAGATAAACTGATAATTAAGATCTGAAAATATTAACAATGAATTGTAATCACACACATAACTGGAAAACTACGCTAGTAACCAGGAATTCACCTACATTTAATAAAAAGGAATAAGAGAAGACCTGAATAATACAATATCTACCAGTTATAAAAGCATGAAACAATATAAGTTAAATAAAGTTAATAAAAAATGATTTTAAACATCTCCTAAATTATTTATTTTAGCAGCAATTTATATTTGAGTCTGATCAATAAAATTTTTCTCAATATTATTCTTATAGAGAAATGATGACTCAATCAGAATAAGTCATTCATCTATTCACTAAAGATCTAATTATTCTTTGAACATTGAAACTTTGCAGAAACTAAAGAAATTAAAGTGCTTCATAGATTACGAATATTATAAATTCAGATAAAATGGAAGTAAAGTGTACATTTACACTTTATTATGCACCAATAGAATATGCATAAAGTAAAAGAGAAATGAATATTACAGTTATTGAGTGAACATGTATAAGGCTAGTTGTTTCTGGATGATATCCAGTCAGGTTTCTTCTACTAATGAGAGAATATTTCGTTTGACTAACTATTTATAGAACTATACCAATTTAGCATCAGCCTGCAGACCTAAGAAGTTTTCAAGCCCTCTGTGCAAACTTTTTCTTAGAACTGTATCCCTCCCACACTTGTAAAGAATATAAGCACACGTGGTTTCAGGCTTTGCTATATCTCATTACGAATTGATCAAACTGAACCTCTTTTTCTAATTTTGTCATTGTATCATACATAAAAATTCTAGCTGAAACTCAGTTACTAACGGGCTAGATTCTAGTCTTCACTACCAAATGGAAGCCATATTTTGTTTCAACTACATCCATTTTCCGAAGTGCATTTATATATTCTCTGTAAAATGAGGTTACTTTTTGGATTTTTCTGGATGTTATTAGATGTGCTGTCTCCCAGCAGTTTTTCGGCTGGTATGTAGGTTCCATTTTAGGAAGTCTCACTTTCTTAGCCTATAATTCTGCCTTTAATCCTTAATTAAGTTAGTAGACAATGTAAATATGGGAGTAAGAGGAAAAATACCGCTGATATTTTTGCACCTACCATTGTCAACATGGATTTGACGATTTTTTTTAGATTAGAGCATATATTATAATTATAGATGAACCTTTTGATTTTGTTATAAATGAAATCTACTTACGCATTTTAAAATAATGAAGTTTTTAATGACTGAAAAAATATTTCACCAGAGTAACTCATTCATTATATAGTCATTGAATTTTGAAACTAGAATGAATTTCAGTGTTTTAGAAATTTATTTGCCATTATCTTAATAGTCATAAATACTTATAATATTGTGCAATTCCTTTACCAAAAAAAACTTGAAAGAGAATAGCTAATTAACGAAACTGTTATACGAACTAAAAGTAACTTTCACCCAGTATCTTGTAGGGATCAGACATTGGAACAGATTATTTATACTTGGTATACAATAACCCCTTAAAGAACTTTTCGTAAAAAAAACTAATAAATAGAGTAGATCATCTTTTGGCTAACATCAGAATTTTATAACTAAAGATCTCGATTCCCTCCAGGAATCTAACAGGATCAATCCTTCCATTAACTACAGTCTCTCCATTTTATTTCAACATTTATTGATTTTCATGACATTGATATATATATATATAACGCTTTTTCCCATGTTATCTTGTAAACACAATAACTGGAGTAATTTTGAATTGAATTTAACCAGCCTAGGATATGTTATAAGGATAGTGAAAATCTCGGTCGAGTTCTTAGATGGGCTATCCAGCTCAAAGGGGGTGAAAATGGTGCTGGTGGGTGGAAATTTTCATTTTCCCATAATTCCTTTAAAATTGAAAATAGAAAGAAAATGCAAATTAGGCGAAATATTGCCTTATCATAGCGAACATTTTTTGTATTTAACACTTTTTCGATAGTTACAATTGCTTAGAAGTTATGAACTGAAAAAAGATTCCCCCCCTTCCCCTCCTTTTCCTGAACTTAAAGTACGTTTTAACCTATGCATGTTACCCATTGTTGGAAAGCTCTCGTCATTTGCAGTCTCTTCCACCAGCTTTCATTCTTCAAGCTCTAATCCTTATGAAAATAGAGGGCGATATGTTCTTTTCCTTATTATTATTAGTAGAGACGTATATACATAACGCTTTTGCCCATGTTATCTGGTGAACACGATAACTAGAGTAATTTCGATTAGATTTCAGTCGGCGAGGGATATGCCGTAAGGTCGGTGAAAATCTGGGCCGAGTTTGTAGATGGGCTAACGAGCTAAAAGGGGGTGTAAATGGTGCGGGAAATGAAAATTTCATTTTCCCATAATTCCTGTACGATTGAAGATAGAAAGAAAACTCAGAATAGGCGAATTATTGCCTCTTCATAACAAACAACTTCTGTATTGTAACTTTATTGATAGCTACAATTTTTTAGAAGTTATGAGCTAAAAGGCCATTTTCAATCCCCTCCCCAATTTATCATTTCCTCACAGCTCTGTTACGACTAAAGATAGAAAAAAAATTCAATTGCACAAATTATCACCTTATCATAACGAACAACTTTTATATTCAAAGTTTTTGTCAGCTTGCTTAGAAGTTATGAGCTGAAAAGTGATATTCAATTTCCCCCCCCCCCAATTATAATTTCCCTATTACTCTGTTACGATTGAAGATAGAAAGAAAATTTCAATTAGGAGAATTATCACCTTATTATAACAAACTACTTTTATACTGAAAGTATTTGGCAGCAAGAACTACTTAGAACTTATGAGCGCCCATTAGCTGCATTCAGTTCCACTTTTTATACAGTCAACAAGCTGATATACCTGGCTTTGCTCCGGATTAAAATGCTTTCATGTCTGATATTTTTACTGTAAATACTACTATAGTATAAAAATTATAATACACAAAATCCTTTTCTGATATGAAACATTTTAAATTCAAATGAGAATATCAATTGAAACAAGCGATTTTTTAAAACAGCCGTTTTCCCCATAAATTATTATTTGTTATATAGGTACTTCACATTTTGTTAACAATTACTAAAGTAAAAGAAATGTTTCAATGAATATTTTGAAAAAATTAAATTAACTATTTAATTATTCATTAATTTAATGAATGAAAATAAATCAAATCAATAGTTGGTCCTGATATAAATTGTTAATCGTTTACTTTTAAAATTTTCTTTTAGCATTCGTCCAGAATTCTGTGAATGTATTCTGGCAACTATATATATTCGAATTATTCTTGTTCTTCAACAATAAAAAATATTGTTACGAATTCTGTATAAATTAATTTTCAAAAAATGTTAAAATTATAGAAACAAATTGTATGGAAATGAAATTTTTGTCATTGAAATGCTAATTTGTTTTAATTTAATAAAGTGTAAAAATAGTTTTGTGAGATAATAATTTCTAAAGATATCAAGGAGAAACACCTTGATTAAATTAGTTTTTTAATTAACTGAAATTTTATGTAACTTTTGGGCTTTGAAAAGTTAAGGTGAACTTTCTCTTGTCTTAAATAAAAAGTGTGCAAAGTCAGGGTGAAATCAGTCCAGTGGTTTAGGAGGAGATGTGGAGCATACATACAGACACAATAACTTTTATTTAAATCAAGATAATTATTAGATTATTAGAAGATTACGATTGCTGGCATATACTATGAGGCATAAAAAAGGTTTTAGCGAAGATATCATCACAATTAATTAAATATTTAATTTTAATTAAGTAAATAGTTAATTTTAATTAATCAAACAGTCATCTTTAATAGTTAATTTGACAGATTACTTTAATTTGATATTTAACTAAACGTGGCTTCAACAAGATTTGTTTAATAAATTTGATATAAAATAGCCAAAAGGATAGATATATAAGATTTCCCGTTATTCTTTTTTATATTGAAAAATACCTCATTAACTTTAAAATTGTTTTGGGGTTTTCTGCCTCACTATTTGCGTTCAACTGTCGATGGAGGTTTAAATTTACTGTTTAAAATGTCTGCATTCGTATCCTATACTTTAAACACACGTATTAAATTTGCAACTCATAATGTTTAATAATTTTTATTCTATTATGTGTTAAGTATTTAGTTACTATTATCTCTGTAACCGGGAATTTCTCTAAATGAGCCCATTCTAGTAGTGTTTAAATGTTTAATATCATGTGATTTTAGCATATGACAAGTAATGTTCGCACAATTATATGGTAACCTAGATTAAATAAACTAATTTTTAAATGTAGAGGCATTTTTCATTCGTGTCAAGTGTCAATTTCTTGCTACTGTTTCAGATAGGCTGGCTTAATGTTATCTGGGGGTTATTTGAACTGCTGGGATGTTTATTTCTTTAAGACTCCTACCTGTTGAATGATTATGTGTTGGGATATTAAAAAAATTCAGCAATGTACTGTCCAATAAATCTAGCATAAAGTTTTGAGTAGAATAATAAAACCTTGATATAGTAAAAAATTAGAAGTCATGAAAACAGAATCACAGCTTTAATATTGCAATGTTTAGAAATAGTAAAGTCATTGGCTATGTTTGTATTGATCAATATGTAATCTTTCATTACCTTTGTAACATTAACATAAAGGAATCTACCTTTGCCTTACAGCTTGCCGAAAGGGATTTTTTAATAATTTTTTGGATAAGAGATATAATTAAATACGAAAATATGTTGCCAGTACGGTTTGGATACATTAATTATCTTTTTTTATTTAGTGCAAGCTGTTATCATATGCATTTTTGATGTCAATGTAACAAAATTAGAACAAAAGTTTAAATATAATTAAATAATTGCAGCGAAAAAAATTAATTTATATGAAAATTATCTGAAGAACAGAGTCATCCGAGGATATTAGTTTTTAAAGAAAAATATCTAAATATAAATATTTTATTCATCAAGAACAAAAATGTTGCATTAGAAAAGCAGAGTTTTTCATAAAAATATTCAGAAACACTATAATATTTAGATCTTTATTACTAATATTAAAATAATAAAAAATATTTAATTAGATTAAAAGTCAGTTAAATACATTTCTTTTGAAAAAAAATATATACTATCCCTTATATTCCTGTCTTTTTCTTTTCTTGGATAGCTACAGAACTAGATTACACAAAAATGATGGATTTTCATTGTTTGGAACAATATAGCTTTCATTATTATGATAAACTTACTCCTAGTTTATTATTAAAGTAATCCACAGAGATGCAGAAATTTTTATGCATGCTATACTTACTAAGAAGGTGGTTTCTGAATAAGGTAAATTAGACTTTCAGAATGTTTCCCTTTCAGAATCCATAGTACATTTAATAATTAAACAGACTACGTCTTACAACACATAATTCAGATGAAAAAATATTACTGAAACAATAATAATCAGAGACAGCAGAGGATTGAATAACGCTAGATAGTGTAATAAACTATGCCATTTATAGTTAAATCCCATCTTTCTGCGTAAAAAAAAATTAAGACAACTCGAAAAGATTGTTGGATTCTCGTCTGCATAATATATGAATAACTGAAATAAAAGATTTGCACCAGAACATGTTTAATATTCTGTGGAGGGATAGGTAGATTATTTATTAATGCGTAAATCTCATACATCCACGAAGCTATGCAAAAGAGTGCGAAATTCCAAATTCACGGATTTTTTAGGGAAGAATTTTAGTTCGTTTACAGTCTAAAACTCACCAAAAAGATGTAAATGAAAAGAGGATAATATTTCTTGCAGGCAATTTATAGTTACTTAATTATAATATGCCGCCAAGAAAATGTGATATTTTTTGTAGTTTTAGTGTTTTGCTACTACTTAATCCGTAATATAGATCATTTTCTTTTATCATTTTTAAAAGTTTGCCCAAACACCTAAGTTTTCATTTTTTGGTAACAACAAAAGTTATACTTCAATTTTGTAGAATTAAATAAAAGAAAAATTCGCAAATAATGAATAATTTGAAAGTAATTGTGTTAAATGTTAGTTTTAACATAATTAAGTTCGTCTTTCTTCTATGCATTACTGTTTGTTAAGCTTGCATATAATCACCATTTTTTATGCTTGGCAAAAAATAAATTTAGGATTACTCTTCTTGTATACAGTTATAGCTACTATAAGCGTAGCACATTCAGCTACAGTTTAAGCAAGAAATAACCTAACTTTTTCGAAGCTTTGGAAATGTGTAAATAGAAAAGAGCTTCATGCCCATTTTATCCAATGCTTTGACTCTTTTTTTCTACCATGCAAGATCTTTAATTATATGTTTTAGTTGAAAAGTGAATAAACTACTTCTTTCATGCTTTTTTGATCTTGTTTGCATATTGTAATAATACTAGCTGTATATAAATTTCTGGTTTGAGAATAATAAAAAAATGCATATTCTTGGCATTTAAAAGAAACTTTTAGTAAAGTGTATAACCATCCCATCACTTACTTGCGTAGTTTATTTTAGATTATCATTAGAATATTTTTTTAAAAATGTTAAAATAAATTGTTGACTAATTATTCGTTTTATTCTTTTCTAATTCCGATTTTTTTAATGTTTAGAATTTATGAAGGAATCTATGGCACTATGTACTCCTTGTGATTACTTTCATTTTCGCGCCAAAAATTACAAATTTAAAAAATGTATGAAATTTTAATGAAATGAATATACAGAATTTCTTAAATTTACCGCCTATAATTTTTTTTTCCAAATATCTAGTTTTTCCTATGAAAAGATGTTCTTAATGGATATTTTTAAGAAGGTTTCATTACTTCTTTCCTATTCTCTAGACGATCCATGCTTTCAAAATATGTTTAGTAGTCCTCCCTTGTATAAAACTCAGAATTCACTTCAATTTCCTTGAAACTGAAGTTTTTGTTGTTTTATACTATGTGAAATTTTTTTATCAGCTAATCTGTATTTTATCTTATAATTAATTATATTTTGAAAATCATAATGAGCTCCTAAAGTTTTCAGAGATAAACTTGATTTTATGTTCTGTGAGACCGATCTTCAAAGAAAGAAGATATACGTATTTAAAATCAAAGAGATAAAATTCTTTACCATTGCGCAGCTTGCATCTATCTCTATTTAGAATATTGTTGGGTACTGTATATTGAATTTCTTCCATAGCCCAAATTAAAATTCTCTTTATCAGGATATTTGTCCTCTTTACGGCATTATGTGTGCTTTTCTCCTTTTCCGATTTCGATAAAATTCATACACATCAAAAATAAAAATTTATATAAAAATTCAGCTGCAATTATATAATAATGTTACAACACTGAAAAAAAACTTTTAAGGCTTGAAAACGCACCTTATATTTAGGAAATGAAACTCCAGGGTTCAAAATTTGTTTTTAAATGTTTCAGAGTATGAGCAAAATTCATAACCAATGGCCTTGAATCTCTTGAAATCGAAATTTGAATTTCTTGAAATCGAAAAAAAAGAAGAAAGGAGAATAAATGAAAAATCACTGATAATAAACAACCGAAAAGCTAGAAATCACCATTTAAAATGTTTAATTAGGTATTTAGAAATGTGCAAGCTAATGTACGTCTTCTTTAGGTCTGAGCTATTTGGATATTCGAAAATGTTTTGCAATTCTGCACCACTGCCAATGTGCAACGATGGCTCTTGAGCTAAATCTTAAGTTCAAGTCAAACAGTTTTTAAAAGGCTTTCACTGTTATAAGCGTTCACAAAAAAAGTTAAGCAAAGAAGGTAACGGCTGATGCAATCAAGGCAGACGACGACAAGATAGGCAATTTGAACTTAAACATTATCATGCTACGTTGTTTCGGGCTAGAGATTCTAAATTATTTTTTCTTTTTGTTTTAGTGAGACTGTTACATATTTTTTATGTCCAATATGATTATTTTTTAACAATCGTTTTAATTTCATTTTCGGTTAATGTGGAGTTATAAGGTGCCCACTTACTTCGTTGCTCTTAGAATCGCCAACTCTTTACGGCCAAGAACGGAGATGAGAGAACATTTGCTTTGGTTGCGTAATGATGTTTTTAACGAGTAACATGCGCGCATGCGCAGAAATTGATCTTTACATCGGTGTTCTGAGCATCACGCTATATTGCACCTTTTTTCGATTGAACTGTTTTGTTCATCTATTCGATATGATTGGTCGGTTAATTTGAATTTGAATAAAACTTCGTTTGGAATTCTTCGGTTTGAATATCGGTTCAGTAGTATGTACGTTATTCTGTGTGTTTTGTTTCTCAATAAAATACTAAAGTTACGAATATTCCTCTATGCTGAAATCGAAGCCACTGATGTTTTTTTTTAAATTTAAAAATTTGCCCGGTACACACTTGAAATACCGCGGGCATTGCGTGCTCAATCTCTCCTTTCCAGGTAACGCATGAGCAAGATAGCAATGAAAAACGTACTGCACATCTAAAACAGTATTTGGCGACGGTAAATGAATTTGTACCAAGAATAATTTGCGAAGAGCCTGCTAGCACCGTAGACTCCAGGTTTACCCATTTTCTTCTACATGGTGTGGATATAAAAAAATCCCTTCTCGGCAAGCTTGAAGGCAAAGGTAGATTCCTTTACGTTAATATTACAAAAGTAATGAAATATTACATATTGATCAATACAGACATAGCCAATGACTTTATTGTTTCTACACATTGCAAAATTTACGCTCTGATTCTGATTTCATGACATTTAATTTTTCACTATATCAAGGTTTTATCATTCCATTTTTCATTCCAAAAGGTTATGCTAGATATTGGTCAAATTTTTTTATATATCCCAAAACATAATCATTCAACACGTAGGAATCATAAAGCAATAAAATCCTAGCAGAGCAAATATTCCCTACATAACATTAAGCCAGCTTATCTGAAACAGTAGCAAGAAATTGACACTTAACACGAATGATGAACGACTCTAGATTAGATTATTTAATCTATGTTACTATATAATTGTGCGAACATTACTTTGTCATATGGTAAAATCACGTGACATGAAACATTTAAACATTACTAGAATGTGCTCATTTAGAGAACTCCCTGGTTACAATGATAATAGTCACTAAATTCTTAACACATAAGAGAATAAAAATTATTAAACATTGTGAGTTCCAAATTTAATACGCGCGTTTAAAGCATAGGGTATCAATACAGCCATTTTAAACAGGAAATTTAAATCTCCATCGACAGTTAAAAGCAAATACTCAGGCAGAAAACCCCAAAACAAATTAATGAGATATTTTCAATAAGAATAAGGATAAAGGGAACTCTTATATATCTATCTTTTTTTGTTATTTTATATTAAATTTATTAAACAAATCTTGGTGCAGCTATGTTTAGTTAAATATGAAATTAAATTAATATGTCAAATTAACTAATTATCAAATTAACTATTAAAATTAACTGTTTGATTTATTAAAATTAACTATTTACTTAAATAAAATTTAATATTTAGTTAATTGCGTAATGTTAACCTTGTAATGATCTAATAATTATTTTAATTTAAACAAAAGTTATTGTGCCAGTATGTATGCTTCACTTCTCCTCCTAAACCACTGGACTGATGCCAACCAGACTTTGCACACTTTTTATTTAAGACAAGAGAAAGTTCACCTTAACTTTTCAAGGCCCAAAAGTTACTTACAATATCTGTTAATTAAAAATTAAACAAGGCTTTTTTCCTCTATATCTTTGGAAATCATTATCTCACGAAACTATTTTTACACCTTATTATATTTTAAATAAAATTTGCATTTCAGTGACAAAAATTTCATTTCCATACAATTTGATTCTCTCATTTTTATATTTTTTTAAAATTAATTTTATACTGAATTCGTAACAATATTCTTTATTATTGAAGAACAAGAATAATACGAATATATATAGTTGCCAAAATACATTCACAGGATTCTGGATTAATGCTAAAAGAAAATTTTATAAGTAGACTATTAGCAATTTATATCTTGACCTAATACTGATTGATTTGTTTTCATTCTTCAAATTAATGAGTAATATAATAAAATATTCACTGAATCCTTTCTTTCTTTTACTTTAGTAATTGTTAACGAAATTTGAAGAACCTATATAACAAATAATAATTTATGGAGAAAGCAGCTGTTTTTAATAATCGTTTGTTTCAATTGATATTCTCATTTTAATTGAAACTCTTCAAATCAGAAGACGAATTTGTGTATTATAATTTTTATACAATAGTAGTTTCTACATTAAAAATATTAGACATGAAAGCATTTTAATCCGGAGCAAAGCCAGGTATATCAGCTTGTTTACCGTACAAAAAGTGGAAGTGAATGCGGCTGATGGGAACTCATAACTTCTAAGTAATTCTTGCTGTCAAAAAACTTTCAATATAAAAGTAGTTTGTTATGATAAGGTGATAATTCCCTTAATTGAAATGTTCTTTCTATCTTCAATCGTAACGGAGCTATGGGGAAATGATAAATTGAGGGGCTGGGGAATTGAATATCGCTTTTCAGCTCATAACTTCAAAGCAATTTTAGCTGACAAAAAAGTTTAATAGAAAAGTTGTTCGTTCTTATAAGGTGATAATTCGTCTAATTGAATTTTTTTATCTATCTTTAGTCGTAACAGAGCTATGGGAAATGATAAAATGGGGGAGGAGATTGAAAGCGGCATTTTAGCTCATGACTTCTAAATAATTATTTAAATAAAATAAAAATTTTAATATACCGCGTTTTTAAAACGGACTAAAAAATATAAAATAATTTCTTCTAGCTCCATACAGATTTATAACCCCATACAGATTTAAAACGAAAAATGTGGGGCGCATGAAATACATAATTGATGTATAAATAGTTTATTTCAGTCACTAATAATTTTATTGCAATGGAAATGATATGACCTGTTGTGTGAGTTTTCTCAACGACAGCTACTCCCAACACTACTTACTATTAAATATTGCATGCGCCCTACGTTTTTCGTTTTAAATCTGTATGGGGCTAGAAGAAATTATTTTATACTTTTTAGTCTGTTTTATAAACGTGGTATGTTAAAATTTTTATTTTATTTAAATAATTATTTTTTGCTTTTTAGTCTTGCGTGTGTGAAATTTTGCAATCGATTTTGAACATCTTGATGAGATTATGACGGAGACATGTGGCAAATTTCTCGTTTATTTCAGTTTCTTTTCACCTGATCATAAATAGAAAATTGTTATTTTCCTGAAAAATTAAGTTACGTGACGCAGAGACCTTCGAGATATAATGAAAAACGTACTGCGCATGCGCAAAGATATGGCTAAAATATGGGAAGCTTCGATGATCCCATAGGCCATCCATATGCCCAAGAACCAACTCTGTAATGTTAATAGTTTTCGAGATATAATGAAAAACGTACTGCGCATGCGCAAATATATGGCTAAAATATGGGGGTGCTTCGATGATCCCATGGGCCATCCATAAACCCAAGAACCAAGTCTGTAATGTTAATAGTTTTCGAGATATAATGAAAAACATACTGCGTATGCGTCATGCAAAATATGAAATGACAGAGAAGAAAGCGAATTAATATTGCATTGTCATCTAGTTCTGAGCTATGTTTACAGTTTCAAGTCTCCAGCTCATCGGGAAGTTAGTTTAAAATTCATTGCAAAATTTGTACCGAACAGACAGACAGATAGACAGACAGACAAGAAAGCTAGTTAATAAAAACGTGGTAAAAATTGTAGCTATCAAACAAGTTTCAGTACAAAAGTTGTTTATTATAAAGAGACAATAATTCGCCAATTTTGAGTTTTCTTTCTATCGTCAATCGTAAAGGAATCATGGGAAAATTAAATTTTCAGTCCCCCACCATTTCCACCCCCTTTTAGCTGGTTAGCCCATCTACAAACTCGGTCGATATTTTCACCGAACTTACAACATATCCCTCGCCTGTTAAAATCTAATAAAAATTACTCTAGTTATTGTGTTCACAAGATAACATGGGCAAAAGCGTTATGTATATACGTCTCTACTAATAGTAAGGAAAAGAACATTTCGCCCTCTACTTTCAGAAGGATTAGAGTTGCAAGAATGAAAGCGGGTGGAAGAGACTGCAAATGACGAGAGCTTTCCAACAAGGGGTAACATGCATCGGTTAAAACTTACTCTAAGTTAGGGGGAGAGGAGGGGAAGGGTGGGAAAATCACCTTTCAGCTCATAACTTCTAAGCAATTGCAGCTATCGATAAAGTTTAAACGCAAAAATTGTTCGTTATGATAAGGCAATAATTCGCCTGATTTGAATTTTCTTTCTATTCTCAATTGTAAAGGAATTATGGGAAAATGAAAATTTTCACCCCCCCACCAATTCCACCCCCTTTGAGCTGGAAAGTCTATCTACGAACTCGACCGAGATTTTCACTATCTTTACAATATATCCCATGCTGGTTAAATTTACATGAAAATTACTCCAGTTATCGTGTTCACAAGATAACATGGGAAAAAGCGTTATATATATATATTAACAAAAAATTATTAACAAATTTAAAAGAATAGTACATTAGAATTGATTAATTTGAATATTCCTATCCTTTGATTTCAGTGAGTTTTAGTACATCTTAACATTAGTAGATGGCGCCACTATTATTAGAAATAGTTTGCAGTTTATAATATGCAGTATTACATCATTAATTAAATGTCAATATCAAATTAAAATAGGTTAATATAATGTTCTTAAAAAATATAAATCTGTAGTTTGATTATTAATGATGATTTAATATAGTATATATAACTTATTTTAGTTATAATATGTTCATAATAAACGCGGAACTGTAATTCGTATTTAGCTTTTGGCAATTTTTGCTATGACTTTGAAGCAGTAAGCATTTAGTTAATTTTCTCGCTCTTTTCTTAATATATTTTGGAGATTTACTCCTATATGTGTTGTTTTTTTCCAACAATTGGCTCTCACAGAAGGTTGGCGTCTATAAATTTCGAAATAATGTGACATAATCGATTCCTCTGGTCGATTGGCATTTGATTGTTGGAATTCCATATCTGGATTGGCTTTTTTATAGTAATAGTTTTTAATATTATTAGCTTTCTGTATTGTGTGTGAATAATATTAGGTTATAAAGTTTATTATATTTATTCTTTAAAAGATTATTTAATAGGTGTATATGATGAAAATGTTAATGGTTTAAAATATATAGATATATATAAACTTTTTAACGAAGGGTGGTTTTGGGTTCTAGAGGTCATGATCGGTGAAGATCTGCAGAAATTTTCCGAAAGTCGTGTCATGAGAACCATTGCAATAGGTAGAGTTCCTATAAGGAATCTACCTAAAAAAGTTTGCATGAATTTAAAAAAGTTGCATATTGTTGAAAATTTTACAGAAAAAAATCAAATTAACAATAATAGTAATTAATTAATAGCAAATTTCGTCTGAAGTGACTTTGTCAAAAATGCTTATGTGTTCCACTGGCTTAATTCATATGCATCTGTTTTAAAAAATACGTTTCTTTTCGAAACGGAAGAACAGAAATTGTTTTTTCATGGAGAAAGTAAGGTTTTATAACATTTATTATCAAAATTTAGAGATTATTTTAACCACCATTATTTTTAACATTTAGCCGTAGCTATAATCATAACTATAATACCATAACTATAAAACCATAGCCGTAGCATATAATCATAACTATTTCAGCTATTTCTAATTTCCACATTTCTACAGTAGAAAAGCGAAGACGCTTATATATTCTAAAATTAAAGGCGCACTATTTCCCATTCACGATGAATTTATCAACTATTTCATTAATAAAGTGCAAATTTACATTAAATTTGTAACAGATAATATAACGACCATGAAAAATAAAATGATCTTATAGAGTTTTCAAAGATTTTTATTGGACTCCGGTGGTCTAGTGGTAAGTTCTTAGTTTCAGGAAAGGATGGTTTTCAATTCGGAACACAATTCTACCGAATATTCGTCATGGATATGGGCCTGATACAATCTAAATGTGAGTTCGAGTACCAAACGTTCTCAAGTTAGTGTACGCCGGGTTTCACTCTAAGTTGTCGTCCTTGTCATTTGATCAAAGCTAAAAATTAAGGAATCCGTCCGAAAATAGTTCTGGTGTTACTTGAAAACAGAACGTTGATGTAATTAAAATTTCTTATGCATTTGATAAAGTTAGAAAGGAAGCTAATTATGGTTTCTTAATATTGTCGAGAAAAAGACAGTTGCCGGTACTCTATGTCATTGATTTAAAACGCAAGCTTAATGCACTTCAGAGTAACTGAGCCTTGAAAACCTAAGACAAAGCACTTGATTTCATGTGAAGTGCACTATATCGAATTCGGATATCTCAATAATTTGTGAAGATTCTTTTCTTATTTCGGCATCAATGGCAATGAAGAATAATTTATAATTAACTGAAGTTGTAAAAATTCTTACAGAGATACTTCTTTTTAACATAAATATTCCTTAGAATTTCCCAATCTCTCTCAAATCTCTAGGAAAAAGGTAATATGAGTTTATTTCTATAAAGAAATTACTCCGTTAATGAAATGGCTGTTGTTACTGCTTCTGAAAATAATAGTTTGATATTTACATTAGGACCAAAAAGAACTAGATCAATTATTAAATTTTAAAGTTTTATAGCTAAATTTACGATTCAAATAAACGTAGTTTAGTTAAAAATCTTCATATTATGAAGATTAGAATTTTTAGTCATTACTAGAATTTAATAAATTACGGTTATTACTGAAAATAGCAATTGCAATTGCAATTTCTGCATTTTAATTCCGATTTTCTCTGAAGATTAAGTTAAAATGATTGAAATCAATGTTATTACTGCATTCTTATAATAGATATTAAAAAGAGAATTCTTAAAAACTCCATAGCAGTAAAAAAAAACTACTTCTTAAATTTTATATTTTCGAATATTTTAACAGTATAATTTTCTGAAGAATATGCAAAATTCTTAACTTGAAATAGATTAAATGTTAGCTATTTTTCCAACAAATATCAACTACTATATAATTTTATCTTAAATTGCTAGAATTTACATAGAAATGAATTCCGTTTTCTCCCTTTTGTATTTTAATGAAGTCTAATTCATGATCCGTTTACATTAAACGATTACTTATTGAATTTTTATTTTAGAGTAATAGTTGCTTAACATTTCCAAATAAAACATTAAAAGATGCGAGACAATACTCTTAAGATATTTTTACGATTTAAAATATATGGATATAGAATAAGATCTAGAAATACTAGAAACTATGATTTTAGTACTTAGGCTAATTGAAGATCGCTAATAGCTCGATTTTTATGTTTAAAATTATTTCAAAATGTTTAAAATTTGTTTACTATTAAAAATAGAAGAATAAAAGTTTATTATCGAAGCGAGGGGATTCTACTTGAGATTAACTAAGCCAAGCATACTCATTTTTCTGCTCTTTAATAAAATTTTAAGAGATTTTATTATACAATATAAAAAGTTTATCAGTTTAGAAAAATCAGTGGCTTTTTTAAAAGAACACTGCAATTCCTTGGAGTATAGTTTGTGCATTATAAATGTAATAAATAAAGATCATTCTGTAAGAAATATACTGTATATGTAATGAATAAAGAAATAACGAAAGTAGAGTCTATATCAGTTGAAAATAAGAGTTAAAGATTAAACTATCTTACTTAAATTGCATGGAAATACGAATTAAGATGTTGTTATTCTCGGAACTGAAGAAAAGATATTCCATGTAATAAGTTTAATGTTTTATTACTCATTTAAATTACTTTTGGAAAGAGACTAAATTTGTCAATAATCTTTCAGTAGATATAAATCCAAAGAAGATCAAACCTTTTATTCAGGAAATTACAAAATCTTTATTTACTTTTGAATTTGAAACATTTTTTGATGTACACTGGATTCATCTATTTAAAAAACATACTCTAAGACCTAAATTAATGATCAAATCTGTAAAATACAGTTTTTCAGCAGCATATTTGGAATAGAATATTGTCATTTAAATCAACTGATTGATTAAAAGTTTTGAATAATGTTTGCACGAAATAATGATTTTAATAATTTTTCATGAGGTAAAAAGAATAATTGCTATTAGAAAGCTTCTTGATGAACTTCAGAGAATTTACTCTATAATATGGATTTCAAGAACACAACATCCATATCCTCCCTCTTACCTATTTTTTTTATTTGTTTTCAAATTAAAAATACAGTTAAATATTTTTTTTTCATTAGTACAAGTATTAAAAATGAAAAAAAATAATGAATTAGACAAAATAATATAACCAAAAACATGCATTAAAATATTAAAGCACTAAATGAATACACGTCTTTTATTATAGTGAATGAATTTGTCTTAAAATTATAAAAAGTGCTATAGGGCTTGAATTTTTGATACTAAGGATTAATTTTAATTGCTTACATTCATTTGAAATCTGGTTCTCTTTAAAGAAAAACGTTTTAAAATTTTATTTAAAAATTATTCAGTTAACAGTTATCACTTTTTTCATTCTATTTTCTTTTCTGGAAAAAGTAAATTTTTTTCGAAATTTATCCAAATTTATCAATTTTGCAGACTCATTAAGAATCAACAACATAAAAATATTTAATTAATTATTTTATTCTCCGAAATAACGATGTGGTAAATTTCCTTCCTCATTTCGATTCGTTTCATTTAATCAACGTCATTTTCTAAGAATTGAAAACATTCAGAAATACTTGTTCTTTCGAAGAAAACCGGATGAATGCAGTTTGCGAATCATTTTCCATTTTTAAGCACATTTCATTGTAGATTTCATCTAAGAAAATAAATTTTCTTCTCTATCATTCATTGTAAAATCTGTAATTTAAAAGAAAAGGACTGCCATGTGTTTTGTGTAATTCAAGGTATTGATCAATAGAGGCTGCATTGGTAAAGCCGAGAACCTGTGAGAGATAAAGAACATTCGGTAGATCATTAAAAACTGCAGGAAGAAAGAAGATTTCATTTTTATTCCAAAAGTGCGATATGAGAAAAAATAATAATGTCCTTTTATTTCGGAGAATATTTTCTTATCTTCCTATTTACCTTGATCGTTTAATGCGACGCCTCATTGCCTGTTAAACCAAATTTTAATTAAAGTACGCATTGTTGCTAACGGTGCAAAAAAATTGCTTAGGTCTTCGATACAGTCCTGTCCCGATGTGCGTATTCAAATGAATACACATATAATTTCAGACTTTTTCAACTGATTCTAATAATATTCAGTTTTCGGATTCCAGATAGAAAAGGCCCAAACCTGGAGATTCATGCTTGTATTTATTATGTACTAGCTGAAATATCCGGCGTTGATTGGGATGAATATATTTTCAAGTCTATGAGCTTGTAACAATTTAAACATAATTAAACGGTGATTAGCAGCAGCATCTTTCTTTCATTTCCGTTCGTTCTCTCCAGTGTCGTCTGACATATCGGCCAGCACTTCAACTCCTTTCTTCCTTTTGTCTCTACGCTTCAAACCACTTGGAACGAGTCTAGCAATCCATGGAACTCCATTTTTCTTTCCCCTTCATTACTACGTCGACAACAGAAGCTCCTTCATATCTTGGTTTATATTACCATAATCCTAAGTAAAATTCTCTTCTTTTCAGTGTTTGTGTGACTGAGCGGAAAAACACGAATATAGTGTTCTTTCTATTTCTCTTTAGGTCTTCTCCCTCCGGAAGGAACCAGACACAATCTTGAATGATTGGTGACAATCTTGAATGAAATTTGTAAAATTAAACGAAACATCGAATAGATAGAGTATTTTTAATTTTATTAGATTGCGGTGAAAACATACTGAAAGAGGTTCAAATTTCGAAATAAAAGCGAAATAAAGATACTCAATTTCTGTTAAATTTCAAAGAAAAGAATATGTTACATCATAAATTTTACAGTGGTAAAACCACGGGAATGAAGGATTTGATTAAACAATAAATTAGTTTGAATTTAATCACAATAATAAAGATCATAGTTAGAAATTGTGATTGAAATGAATATCGAAATGTTAATTAACACTGGAGAACAAAGTGCGATTTAATCATTTTCGTGCAATATATATTTCAGAAGTTATTGGCGAAAAACTCAGACGAAAACGACAAAAATTGGCTTAATTTTGCTATTTAATTAACTATTTTAAGAAGTAATAAATTTTGAAAATTGAAAAAAGCACAACTGATCTAGAAATGGAAACCAGAATAGCATGCGCAAATTTCATGTCGATGCTATTCATCGTTTAGAAAGACTTCTTATGACAAATAGACCAGTAAAAAACAACTTTTTTCCCTAGTTCCTCTCCCTTCGATAGGAACCATACTATGTAACATCGAAAGACTTAATACACTCTTAAGGATCATTTTAATTTTTTGAAAATTAAACAAACATCTCATAGAAAGAGTAATTAATCCAATTGCACAGAAACTGGATTACTGTACTACCATATTAAATGAGTATATGTTACGATATAAAACCGGATATGAAAAGTTTGCCTTGGAGATAAACATGTCCAAAGAAAACAATATTTTGATAATTGAATTATATGTACCAGTCTCGGATATTTCGTACATTTTCAGAATTCTCTCAGAATGATCGTTTTAACTGACATGTAAAATATCAATCATTATTTTATTATTGAAGATTGGAAACCCTCGAGGGTATTAGGGGCTGCTCATACTGATGACGATAAAATGCTTGGTTTCACTCGTTTACAGAATATGCATCGAAGATGAGTCTGGTGATTAGCGGTACGTGCATACAGGGATTTTAAGTCTCAGCTCAATATTGGGGAATATGTTTACTTAAAACTATATTTTTCACCTGTTTTTTTGCTTATACCATGCAGTTTTCGTTTAATTATATGAAATTGAAGAAAGTGATGACACATAGAAGATTTGCGTAAAAATCTCTCGGAAAAGAACTGCTGAATATCACAGGGAATTATGATCATTTTAGTAAATAATGTTTTACTATGGCCGCAAGGAAAACATAGCGTAATTTTTTCTTTCACAACTTTAAAGCCAGATATATAGGCAACTTATATAAAAAAAAATCAGTTCAATATCATTAGTATTCAGAAAGATATCTGTACATTATTGATGAGAATTTTTAGCTCCTGTCGAAGAGAAGCTAAAAGAGTGAGGGGTCTGCATACATAAATTGATATTTTAAAACTTATATCTTTGAATGTTATATTGAATTGTATAGGGTTTAGAATTTGCTTATGAATACCCATGAACATTTCTTAATCAATTATACTGCATACTTAAATTCCAGCCAATTAGGCACATATATAACAAAATTTTGTATTATCTTTAATTATATTATTTACATGATTAATTAACAAGTTGCATATGTACCAATTACGGCCAAATGTATTTTAAATATATTTATTTCTATGGCGAAATGATTTTTATCTAATTAATTTCTTTCTCTAAAATATTTTAATAATTCTACATATAATTTTTTTATCTGTTTAGCAATATTAGATGTGTTCATGGGTATTCAGCAAATTTAACCACTATACACAATATGAACTTTTCAAAGATATAAGTTTAAAATATCATTGTGTACAACCCCTCATCTTTAGCTTCTTCGACAGGAGCCAAAATTCTGCTCGTGTAATGTCGATATCTTCTGAATACTAATGATATTGAACTGAATTTTTTTTATATACAGTTGCCCTATATATCTGGCTTTAAAGTTGTGAAAGAAAATTACATTATATTTCTGCGCATGCGCAGTAATAACTATTTATTAAAATTGTTCATAATTCCTGTAATATTCAACACTTCGAAAGTTTTACACAAATGCTTCTCTAACATATTGTCATCTTTCTGTAAGTTCGTATAATAAACACAGAAAAACTTTGTAGTTATAAGCAAAAAAAGGTGGGAAAATATGAGATTTTAAAGAACCTTTATGTCTTCCCAAATATTTGAGCTGAGTTTACAAAAATCCTGTAAATATATTATGCACATTAAACATTACCATGTCTGAAAGTTTCATCTTGTTATGAGTATTCTGTGAAGTAGGGTGGGCCAAAAACGTTTTGTCTTCATCAGTTTGTAGACGGCCCCTAATTGCCCTCAGGACCGAATCTTCAATGTAAAATGTGAGTTATTGTCTATTCTTTACATGTCCGAAGTTTAAAGGCAGTCGGTTGAACCATTCCGGAGAGATTCTAAAAAATGTGAAAATCTGCAAGTGTCCGGATACTTTTGGGCATATAGTGTATTACCTAACTTTAACAGTTACAAATGCAAGTGAATGGAGGATTTCATAAAAATAATTTAGGTTGAATTTAATTTTATAAGAATAGAAAGTATTGTTAAGAATTGCCTTAAAAATTAATTTTGAAACGTTAATTACAATTAGAGAACTATCTACACCGTAATGTAATAACTATCATTAGAAAGATAATATTTCTTTTCAAGATGGTCTAAAAATAATTTTCGGGCGATAAATATTTCAGAAGTCATTGGCAAAAAGCATTGAATAATTACGCTTAAGACGGCTTAATTTTCGATATTTAATTAAATATCTTAAAAACTAATTAATCTTGAAAGTAGAAAATAGCACAGTTAATCTAGAATTGTAGTCCAGAATGTTGTGTGCAAATTTCATGTCGCTACCGTTCACCGTTCCGGAGGAGCTCTTGTGAACGACAGACGGACAGACACATGTATTTTCTTTTTAATATTTTAGATGATTCGATTACTAGTTAAACTGCTGATGGGAGAAACAGCTAGGTTGTTAAATGAATATGTTTAATTCGAGATTTTTTTGGATATAACATGGAGCTCATTTTTCTGTGTTATATGTGGTTTGCTGAAAGAAGATTTAATTTTGAATTAGCGTTGAAATATGAAATATATTTTAATCTATCAGTGATTCTTTTATAAATATGATTGACAAACTTCAAATTTTATTAGGAAACAACATAAAAGTTGTTAAAAATTAATCATTCTTCTTGAGGGGAAACGGAAACAGATTGAGAGAATAGGAGACAAGATTGATTCAAGCTTTGGTTAATAAAGAAACTAAATAGCTTTATCAATAAAACAATCCTGATATTCCTTTAAAAAGTGTTTCATATATACATATCAGTAAATAAAGATTATTTCTCAAATTAATTATGTAATTTCATTTATTTTTATTCAAAATTTGAATAAAAATAAAATTTTGAATGGTGCTTTGTGTTCTTAGTTCTTTGAACTTGAAAAGTGACTTTTAAGAATTCTAATTGATGTCAAAACAAAGCGAAACTAAGTTTTCAACCTTCTACGTTTAAATAATTATTAATTTGTAAACTAATCTTATGAAAACTTGTTTCGCATTATTATCCTTAATTCCAGCAAAAAAAAAAAATAATAATAACGAAACATGGAAAGTTAATTCTAAATTTTGAAAAGTAAAATGGTGGCATTTTGTTATGTACAAAGAAATAAAACGCACAAATATTAAATTTAAACTTTCAAACTTATAAGCTTTAGCACGTTAAATCTTATCACTGCCTTATTATTCAAAACTTACTTTCGATAATTAAGACCTTATTTACCAGTTTAAATAAAAATCCATATTTAAATAAAAATAAATACTCTTTCTGTAGATGATAGGTCTTTCACCAAGTGGAAAAGATCTTCATAGCCCTCATTAAAAAAGGTATTTTTCTAATGTGAATTTTACCTCCTTTTCACGCAATTATTTTGAAATACGAACCGAGTTCAAAGGAAATTTCAAAGAATAATATGAGCAATATTCATCTTAGCAGATCAGAAACGGGAGATTTCTCTTTTATGCAAATTGGGCTAGTGAAAGAAATTCATTCTAGAGAAAATTCAATGAGAGCGCATAGAAATATGAGAATGGCTATCAGTTTATTTTTTTAATATTTTCTTATTTATTTGTAGCATATTTGAATTAATTAAATTTGTGAGCATTTTTCAAAGTATTTGTCGGTTTAATTACCCTAAATATTTGAAGTTAGAAGATGAATGGCGAGCCAATCAATTTTATTAGCTTAAAATAACCGTGATTTTTTTATTTTGGTTATTTAGAATTAATGATAAAGATTAGTGTATCTCTTTTGATGTTCCCAATAGTTTATAAAATATCCATGAGAGTACTACTTACGAAACACTTGCGTGGATCGTAAAACATGTAAAGTGATATTTGTGTGTATAGTGCAGAGCTTAAAATTATTTAATGCAAAAATTTGGTGAAGACAATTTTAAAACAGGCTTAGCGACCAATGTAGAGCAAGATATTGCACAATATTGTTCTGAAATTTTTCTGTTAATTTTTCTTTTATTGTTCGAAAGTCAATATAATATTGAATAAAGTCTTGTGATGCTAAAAGTGTTACTTCAAAAGGAATACTTTTATGTAAGCATGTAAATTAATCTCAAATAGGTCCCACCGTTGACAGATAGTATCAATTAACAGCAATTCACCATCAAGCAACTAAAAATGTGTAAATCCTACAAAGGTGTGCAAAAATTTTCATCACCCTCTTTTTCTAAGTAAAAGAATTTAAAAGAATAAAAGATTTGAAAAGCTGCTTATCTTTCAGAGGAAATGTATGAGTAACCACTTGGCACATTGCCAGTAATTGCATCAGCTCTGCATTGCTATAAGTGCTGCGGGGAGAAATAAAATTAAAAAATATATTTCGTTTATTTAGTTTGAGTAAAAAATTTCGTTTCCTATTATTTGCAGCAATTCATGATGGTTGGATGCATCGTACCAACTGTTTTCTGTGAAGACACTGATTGTTGCAAGTGATGTAATTTTTTGACACTTACGTGCTTTGTAAGTTTAATTTAAATATATTTTGATTGTTGTTCCAACTACGCAGGCATTTTCCTTTTCTATTATTTGCAGGAGAACATGACGATTTTATGCAGCGTACAGTAGAACCCCGGTAATCCGGACACCCGCTAATCCGGAACCCTCGGTAATTCGGACGGTCCATGGAAAATGATGCAAACCCGCAACAAAGGGCAGTCAACTGCCGGCCCACCGAGAGAGACGAGAGAGGCGCCGATTTATTGTTGTTGAATAATTGTCCTGGCCATCCTTTCGCATAACTGTGCACTGATGACGGTGAAATTTCTGCAATATATCTAGCCCCTAACACGACTGCTTTGATCCAACCCATGGATCAGAATGTTATTCAAAACATCAAGCTGGGATATCGCAAGTTGCTTCTTACGAAGATTCTAAATGATCCTGTGCACAATGAAAACTTGGAAAAAACACTTAAAAATAAATTTAAAAGATGTCGTGTCCAGTCTTGTTAACTGTTGGGCATCTGTGTCTACATTGCTGTTCAACAAGTCGTGGAAAAATTTGCTTCCCAATTTTATTGATTCTGAAGTTGAAGAAATTCAGCTTGCATCACTCATTAACCAATTACAAAACACGAACCCGATGTCTAATACGGAAGCCCTCTAGGCTGGCGACCTGAGGCTGACGACAGTTTGGCTCGAAATGAAATTTTAACAGACGACAAAATTATCAGGACGGTATCAGCAGAAGATGATGCTGTTGACGACGTCACCCCCGCCAAAATTTCTCACTCTGAGGCTGTGGCACTTCATTACAGTGGGCTGAAGAGCAAAATTTTGAAGCACACGAAATTATGCTCCACAGACGTTTAAGAGACCGCGCATTTGAATTAAAAATTGGAACGGCCGCGCGAAAAAAATCACTGACTTTTTTGGACACTGATTATGTTCATTCACTTACATATGTAGTAATTATATATGTGCATATTATGTTCATACTGTGTCATGTTCATTCAATTTATCCATACAATGTTAGTTTCTACAAATATACCATAGTACCTATGCATACAATTTTTGAAAAATGTGTTTTACGTTATTTTTTAAAAAAACTCGCTAATCCGGAAATCCCACTAATTCGGACGTCCATGTGCCTGAATTCGCCCGGATTACCGGGGTCCTACTGTATTTCCTGTTTTTTGTGCCAAAAATGCTAATTGTAACATATTATGCAATTTTTTCCACATCTCCTCATGTAATTGGAAACTAGGGGCCGAAAAGAAATAATTAAATGATAAAAATAGCAGGTTTTTCGAAAAAAGTTGACAAACTGTTTTTTTACCTTTCACCAAAAAACATATAGTGCTTTATCGATTTTTGTTTAGAAAAGAAATGTCTTTATTTTTGAATTTTCAGTTTAATGCCATTTACTTTACAAACAATCTTACCCCAGTTGTAAAGGATGTGTAGAAAACTGACCACACGTGGTTCACCATCTGTAATTCCTAGCATTTAAGAATTTAAAAATTTCAGTAGGATCTTTTTGTTCAAGTATCTTGCTAATTTTTTTTAAAAATTTCAGTTTGGAAGAAAATAAAGGTTTTTGTGTATTAGCCTAAATTTATATCTTTTTCCGCTAGTCTGTTTAAGGCATTTTTTAAGTCGAAGACATTTGTCTTGAAAATTCCAGTAAGATAATATATTACATAATCAAAATTAATAAGATCTAAGATAATAAAAAAATATTTTTGGTAGTGTGCTGAAAGAAAATTTTTTCATTGAAGATATGGCGGTCTAAACAAAATCCTAAGAATATGAAGCTCTGAAAATAATATTATAATGAAACTTGGTCATAATTGAAATAAAAAGGGTAATTCCTAACCACTCATTATATGTAAAACATATGCTATAAATGTGCTAAAAATCCCAACCTACTGAGACTATTTCTATCGAGTTCTCGAGCTTTTATTTATTTTATTACTTATTATTTAATTTATTATTAAAAAATTATTATTTTACTTTGTCCTCCAGATTTTTGATTATAAATATTTTCTACTTCTTGGTACACTAATAAAAGAGAGTTTCTAGAAACAGTTTGATTATCTTATATTTTATATTCCTAAAGATATTTCATAATTCATTATTATAAATAAAATAGAATCTTTTTATCAGTTTTTTTTCCTTCTCAAATTCATTGCCGAATAACACCTGCCAAACAATCTTTATTTAAAATTATTTGATTACATGGTTATTAAGTTTGGAAAATATTAAAATATTGTGCGGTATTCGGGAACAATAAATTGTGCATATTTTCAGAACTCCAGTGTATCAAGATGTGAATGAAAAAAGTTTATGAAATCCCATCTTTACAAACATGCAAATATCAACTTAAATAAAAGAGTGTAAAAAAGAAGACAATGAATAATGTTTTTCTTTTAGTTATATTTTTATGCATCACAGGAAAGGTAAACATGCCCTAAAAATTATTTTCATACGAATCGCACAAAAAGTGAGAAACATTTCGAAATAGCAATTTAAATTTTGTTGATTCAACCGGCTATTTACTGAGGTTTTTTTCAGGTGTTTTCATTTTTGTTTCTCCAAACTAACCGAAATGCCGTCTAAAATTGTGTTTGTTGACTGTTTTTGTTTGCTCCTTGCTTTTTTTTCAGGTTGCATGAAATTACGATATCAAATGTCAATAATAAATTTTATTTTGAATATCAGCCATTTCACATTCCTTTATTATGTATCAATATATATTATTTTTGCCACGGTTTTATAAATACCAAAATTTTATATAAAATATATAAAAAAAGAATTGCATTTATTCAATATGAATTACAAGCGCTAATATGCATGTATTCGTATGATTTTTGGCACTCACCTGGATAGACTAATGCGCATGCAATATACCAGAGGTTCCTAACCTGTGGTACGTGTGGGGGTACGCGAAGGTCGAAGTCGGTAACGGTAAAGAAAACAAGCATAAGAGATTAAAAATGTTATAAAATTTTGTTTTCCCAAGTTCGTATAAAAAGTAAAAGTGAAAGTTGTGCAAGTCCTGAACCTACCCTCAAAATAAGGAAAAAAAAGAAAGCAAGAGGAAGTGTAATTTTTAGTTATCATTATAAGTTAATGCTAAATTATTACAATACTGATTTCGTTTGTTTGGATGTTGAACTAATATTATGGTAAAAATGGAATAAAATTTGAAATCAAAAATATGTCCTGCAAATGTTATAAATTCCAGTCATTTGGCTCTTAAGCTTACCTAGGCTGTCAACATTATCGATAAAAACTTCTTTGTATAGACGGATGGTTAGAGTGGGGAATATGAATGTAGGGGTACGCAAAAATAAAAAGACTAATCAAGGGGTACGCTAGGGAAAAGAGGTTGGGAACCCCGCACTAGACTGTTCTAATATACTTTATATATAGTTTTAATATTGATCAAATTTATCTAGTATTCATTTTTTCAAATTATATCTAAATGTTTAATCTATTAAAAATTAAACGAAGTTTTTGAAACTTTTTGCTATTTTCCTATGTAAAAATATCAAACGGGAAATATAATAGGAAACTGCAGGGAATTATTTCAGGTTGAATAGAATTTTGCGTAATTTTATCAAATTTTGAAACTCGCTTTTAACGGTTCCACCATTTTTAATCTGTTTCTACATTTTCCAGCAAATGCATGCTTAACTTTTTCAGCTTTGCTTATTTATATTAGCGTCCCGTTTTGAAAAAAACACGAGGACTATTTCGGGAATGACGTTGCAATTTTGGACCGTGGTCAGATGACGAAGACGAAACCTGAATCGGCATTTGCCTCCAGGCAAATGAATGGACATTAGTCAATAAAGGCCAGATCTAGATATTGAAGAAATATTTCATAGAACTGGGTTTCAAATCTGAAATTCACCAATCCCGAAGTCCAGATCCTGCCTAATGGCAACCAATTGACTCTTTAATTTTTAACTAGAAAAGAAAAAAAATTGAACGCAAATATAAATATTCGACTTTCTAATTGTAAAGAATAATTTTAGTCCAAAATTAATTATTTAAAAAAATTAATTCTGAATTTATTTTGCAAGAAAGTTACATTTGCATACATTATTTTATTAGAAAATGTCTCGAAAAAAAAGATATTCCGTTGAACAAACAATTTTATAATGTATGTATCCCAAATGTATCTAATTTAGGACATTGAAATAAATTTATGAAATATTAGATTGTAGCATAATTTTTTTGCATAGTAATTAAAATTAATTTATAAAGGAAGTAAGGACAACGTCGGGAGCATCAATTATCTCTTTTATTTGACAAGCAACATTTTACCTAAAAGTGTGCAAAAACAAAACGTGAAACGTGAGAAGCAAGTATTCAAGAAAATATTTTAATGAAGTATTACTAGAACGTTTCAAAATGAAAAATAAAATAATATTTTACGGAATTCTGCGATTCCGTTCTAATTCCGTTTTAACAGAATGATTTATCAAATTTAAAACAATGTAGTGCTTTACCTATATACGAAATCTAAATATAATTTTATTTAATTGATATCAAAATTTATTAATTTATTCATGTTGTATTTGGTTAAAACGCCATCTGACTATTCAAGTACATGTACCATAATGGCCAATGTAAACGTACCACCACAGATTTAGTAATAATTTTTTACACGAGGTTGACGGAATCACTTAAAGAATGACTCAACAGTGAAAACGATGATGAAATCCTTTGTTTCTATTTC
Organism: Araneus ventricosus; assembly: GCA_013235015.1. Lineage (NCBI taxonomy): Eukaryota > Metazoa > Arthropoda > Arachnida > Araneae > Araneidae > Araneus > Araneus ventricosus. The sequence continues at coordinate 43,639 of BGPR01002335.1, forward strand.
AAGCCGACCAAAGTTATCTTCTTTTCAACAATTTTATTAACCCTGTTTAAATTTTAAACGATATATTCATAAAAATATAAGTGATGCGTTCTAAATGTCTTATATATGGAATGTATATGGATTATATTGTGAAGTTTTCCCTTTCCGCAAGCACAGTTCCCAAGAGTAAAGAGTCCAGTACCTTTCATGTCAGCCGCAGACCGCAGGCCAGCTGCACCTGGGGTCATTAAGGAGACGTTCGCGAGGGTAATAGCTTCACGCGGAAAGCGACCACAATGCACAAGAATCAATACCTGTCAGAGAGCGCATTTGGGGTCGGCTTTGAGGAGATTAGCGGTACTCTTTCATGTCACACCTGTATAGCTCCTGTGGTGAGGAAACTCAAGAACCTTCCCCACGGTCGGAGCTGACCATTGGGAATATGGAGGTTTAGTCGTTGTTCGACCAGGAAGACGATTGTCCAGTGTAGTGAAAGGAAGGCAGAGCTCCACCCCTTGAGGTAGGACAAAAAGCGGAATGTTGAGGAGAAACGAAAGTGCGGTGAAGAACAGATTTAGGAGTCTCGAACGTGGTTTTTCGGACTCCGGAGCGCTGAAATTCCGAGCTGTGTGATCAGCTCGGATTTAAAGAACCGAATTAATTCGGACTTGGACAACGATCACTGAGAAATCGGCATTATTCCGAAATCTCGGCTCATCGAATAGTGAATTGCGAGCACTCCTTGTAGTCTCGTGCTTAGGCTATCACGCTGATAGGTTGTTGTTGACTACGACTCCATTGAACTTTAACATTCTAGAACTGTGAACTCACTGATCAAACTTTGTATATAAATATTTAACCAAGATTTCTATGCAAGAATTGGTCTTTAAATTATAGATGTGGAAAATAAAAGTACTTAGGTAAACCTAAACTTTGCATTTATTTGGTCTCACATAGGCCAAGACACCACAATATGTATATGGAATTACTGTATATGAAATTATGGAATTAAAATTTAAATTATTGCATAAATGCAGTTCAATCTGAAATGGTTTTAAAGTCGGATTAATATCGCTTTTAAGCTGCAACATTGCATTTTTTTTCAGTTTACACTCTACAAACTCTTCTATGACGTATGATCCATTTAAGGTTTAATATGTATTCTCCTCATACAGTTGGAAGGCGCTATCTAACTATGGACTACTCTATTCTCACGCAGTATATCCCGAAGGTAAGACAAGTAAGTTTTCTCTTGTCTAATTTTAAACGAATATTTTTTCGGAATGATAATAATTTTATAAACAGAAATTGAAAATATGTATTTTGTTAATTTTAATTAAATAAAAATTCTAAACAATCTCCAATCAGGAAGTTTATTTTATCTAATTTGAATATTAAATAGCATGCATTCGTTTTCAAGTATAATTTATTTTCCATATGAAGGTTCTTTTTAAGAAATAGGTACAACAGCAGCCTAAAGTACAGTAAATGATACTTATAAGAATGAAGAAAAAAATCGTCTGCTAGAAAGGATAAAAGGAAAAACTATTACTTTTGCTGATATACAATGCTACTGAAACTGATTGCATGTATCAGTAATTATTTTTCTATTTTTGAGAAACAATATCAGCAAATCAGAACTTCGAAATGTTTTTTAAAAGATTTCTTTTTATCTAAACTTAAATTAGTAACTTTATTTTTATAGATAAGTTAATGCTGGGTAATTAAATACCGATTTTACAACGTCACAAATTTATTCAGAATTTGACCATTATTGCTGACTAAATTTTCCTATCTTGCACTTTCCTCTCTTTATAATATTTCAGAGTGTCCAGTAGACTTCACATTTAAATTGGTAGTTATTACTAGTTGAAAATAATCTCTTGCCTAAGTGGAACAAATAATTTATAAGCATGATGTGACAGGTTCTCAGTTCCCTATATCGTTGGGGTAAGTGCGTTTTAGTATCCATCTAAAGCCTAGAAATAATAAAGGTAAATTTATCTATACTTATAAAAGGCAATGTTTGTGTGTGTGTGTGCGTGTGTGTGTGTTTGTCTGCGATGTCCAGACGAATCTATCGCACTTACAGCCATGAAATTTGGCACACAGGTAGTCGTAATGGTGACTGAATGCACCTCGAAGCCGAAATTTTAAATTTTAATCTAGAATTTTTTTTATTTAATGTTTTGTGTTGTTTTGGTTGATTTTTTTCGCACTAATTTCTCAATAGAATAGTTACGAATAAGTTTACGATAAAAATATATACACCATCGGAAAGAGCACGCGATTTCCGTTCTAATGAAGTTAGTTTTGAATTTCTAACGTAATTTACTGAATTTTGAGAATTTTTTTAAAAATTGTCACTTTCTCCTTATATTTTTAACTGTCAATGTTTTTTCCATCGCATCCAACGTTCTAATAAACCTATGATTTTCAGTTTTTTTATGGTAACAACAGAGGTATTTATCTCTCATTTAAAACAAGAACGGTTAAAATATCTTTGTCCGTTCGTTCTTAATAATTTTTTTTCTTAAAGGGTTAAAAAAATTCTTTTCGAATGAAGTTCTTTCTCCGGAACGGTGAGTTTCTCCCTGGCTACGGCTAGCGCCATCTGTTGGAATTATTCTCTCCTAAATTTTTAGCATGTTTTGCTAGGAATAATTTGAAATCATTTCGTTGGACGCAAGGGTTTAGTCGTAAATTAAGCAGTGCTGGAAGATTCTGACATGGGTGATAAGTTGGCTTTGCTGAATTATGAGAGAATTTTTTTCGTGATGAGCTAAAAGAGTTTCTTTACCATCTGCGTAAAATGTGCCATAGCTTTTCACGCAAGCTCCAGGGGGGTGACGAAGGGGGTACTGTCGTGACCTTGAAACGTCACGGTATTGTGGTTTGAGACTGTATTACATCAGCATAACTTAGATACACCATTGCTGTATATTAAAGATTTTCACGTTGCAATTTTTTTTTTATTATTGTTTTGGAATAACGTACTCTGTACTGCTTTTCTACATGTCATTATCGCGGGAAAATCAATGTGTATCTTTTGTTTTGATTTTGTTTCAAAACTTTTTCGTGTCATTGTGGGCGATTTTTTTTTTTTCATGTTTTTGAAGTCCTGATTCCACGGGCAACGCCGTGCTCGTTCTGCTAGTTTTTAATATTTGGAGAATACTGTGCTATTTATCATTATTTCAGTATTGCTTTCATGGTTAAAAATCGAAATCAGTTACAATCATAATAAAAAGTTTTGATGCTCATATTACAGTTGTAAGTTGGAGGGACATCCATTGCTACATCATCAGTAAACTAAGAGTTTCCAAGATATCCTCAACTTACTTGCAAAGGTGCAAACATTTAATCTTATGTAATCCATTTTAAAGTATTGTGTGTGCATGCTATATGTTCGCGCGTATGTGTGTGAAACAGCAAGAAATATAACTTTTGATTTCAAATTCGATAAGAAATCGCATTTATTGGAGACTCTGAAATTACATATAAAATTATAAACAGAAACTTCCTGCAAATTTCAGTTCCTACGTTTGCCAGTTAAAACTTAGTTATTGAAAATATATTAACTTAGTTAATCTGGCTAACTTATTGTGCGGCAACTAGGTCTGATCGGTTCCCCAAGTCCTAGTACATAAGTGCCCGAAATGAGTTTTAAACTCGGGCCTACGGGGCATTTCTTTATATCTCTTTTATATTAATTAAATTTCTGCTAATTGAAATTTAGTATAAATTAAATCTACTAAGTGCAATCATTTAAGAAATTCGTAATTTTTATTGTAATAATAATATTTCACTCACCAGATTAACTTGAATCGGACAGTATCCAAAGTTCTAAGCAACACAATTTATTTTTCTATTATACAACTTCTTTTCTCAGCTCTTGTGAAATTAATGATCTGACCTTCCTTTTGTTGGGTAGACACATCTAGTGTTGCCAATATGTGGTTTGGAGATTCACTTTATCCGTATTCCCGTTATCCTTATATATATGTAATGATTTAACTTCTTGATATTCTTTAAATTAATTATTTTTACTGCCACTTCATTTTTAATTACTTCTACTACAGTCTTAGATAACCGCACTTCTACTTTAACTTCCAGTGTCAAGAAAATTCTCCGGGTTCTTCCCTTTTTGCAATTACTTAAGCTCGCCGCAATGTGGTAACGCTCTCTTTGGTGCAATGTGATCTTCCTGTTAACACGTGTTCACAATTGTCATGGAGAGGAACAATTTAAATATCTTCTAAGATGTAAAAGTAATCTGATCGCATTTTAAAATGATATGATGATCTTGGAATAAAGAATATTTTACTTTAATAGCTGTGGGATTCATTAATCATGCCTCTACCTGTTCGATGAAATTGGTGACATTTCATTTTTATTTCATCATATATATAAGGATATATATATTATGCGTATATGTACCTCGTTATCCTGCCTTGCCATATACTATTGAAGAAAAAATATTTCAGTGAGAAGATTCAGAAGAAAGATAGTTTTCAGAATTGCGGTTATTTCCGGAAAATATTTTCAAAAACTTTTATTCAAACTATATTTAAAAGTTGCATGTTCAGAATAAAAAAATTGCCACGACAAGAAGAAAATAAAATCAGTCTTACTTAACAACCGTTATTAATACTCAATACCCAAACATACGTTTTGACATTCATAGATAGATCCAGAAGATTCTTCTCACTTAAATATGCGTGGCATTTAAATAAAGAAATATGAAAGCTTAATTTTTCTAGGCTTTAAGAATCCTAATTAAAGCACACGTGATTGATGAATAAATGAGCGAGGCAGATTATAAGGCTCGTATAATTATCGTGTTCCGTGTTACTTAAGATGGAAGAAACCTGTTCAGAGCTAAACCGATATCAAACGGCAGTTGCTTCGAATCATTATGAATGGATTTTAGATGTATGTTGCAATGATGAATAAGAACTGAAACAACTGCGATGTGTGATGATATATTTAAGTTGCTTGAAGACGATAAAATAAGGAAATTGACATTTCACTTGTACATGATGCAAATAAGAAAAGATATTGTTTCTGAAAAGAAGTAATTTTAAGATATTTTGAAGTACTTACTTTTCAATAACCATTGTTTTAATAAGAAAAAGTTAGAATGTTTCTGTATGGCTTAAGATAAAGTATCTATATTTTATTACTGTTACGTTTCTAAAGCGATTTGGCGAAATAAAGAATGTCACTGCAATTAAATATTTGATTGAGAATGATTTTTCAAAGAAATATGCGTAATCTTTATAAATAAGACACTAGATTATTTTCTAGCAATGAAATGAGCCTAGAAAATAAAATTATAGTCTATAATATTATAATGTAAGAAGAAAATGCATTAAAAAGTATTGGGGACATATTAATTTGAAATAGATGCAACCAATTTTCAGTATAGTAAATTTTAATGGAATTCTTTTAGAAAAGAATTTAAAAATATATGACAGACAACAGTTCAAGTGTCATTCTCGTATTCTCGTGATCTCTCTTTTGGGGCAATTTTGTTGATTAATTTTTGCCAACAAGGAATATTTTAATATATATATATATATATATATATATTTATATTTTTGGAGGAAAATTTAATCATGCAGTTTTATAAAAATGAACAAATCTCAAATAGCTGCTTAGATATTTAACATTAAAACTGAAAGAAGCTTGTTCGGTCACATGCAGTACATTTATTTGTGGTTATAGTACATTTATTGGATGTTTAATGGTCAGTATTGAACATGAATTGGAACCTAGTTCCAACCATGACTGAGTCATTTGTGCATTGGGGTTGCACATAAAATTTGTATAAGCTGAGATGATGCTAAATTGCAGTGGTAAGGAAGATTAGAAGTGTGTAGAAGGATATCTTAGTATACCAGCACTATGATTGATTCAAAGTCATTCTCTGATATTTAGCATTGGAACTTCAAAGCGCAGCATGTGTTAACATGAATGTGGGATGAAGAAAAATGTTTCATGTAATATATACATATCTATATTACTTTGCATATTATACATATCTATTTTATTTCGTGTAAGTAATAACTTATATTCTTGATAAAATATCTTTCTCATTTATATTTCCCAAGCCGTCTTCGGCGACCAGCCGAAAACTGAGGAAAGATGAATAAAAAGTGAATATTTTATAGTATTTGGCAGATAGTAAAATATATAAAGACGTAAAATTTTAAAATGCCAGCGATACATTTCTATATGATGAATCACAGCTAACGAAATTTAAAAACTGCGTTTCAAATAACTCACTACATGAAAGCCGAATATGCAGCGCCACCTGGCAGCTCCGATTAGCTAGATGTTCCGTGTTTTTCCTAGATCATAAATCAACAGTACCAACCTTCATCAACCCTTTCCCCGTCTAGCGCTATAAATAGAAACGTGACCTCAACGGCGTGGCTCCGTCCGGTTTTGACACTGGATATTGTATTTCAAAAATTTTTCAAAAATTCATTAAAATTAAACAGAATGTCACATGGAAATGAAATTGGAGTCATTGAAAAGTTAAAATTTCTGTCACATGGAAATGAAATTGGAGTCATTGAAAAGTTAAAATTTCTAACTTTGAGATGATGGTAAAATGATTTTTGTGCAACAATATGCTCCGAAGTTATTGCGAAAATAAAGGTATTAAAAAAGGTTAAAATTTATTAAAAGGTATTAGGTTAAAATTTAAGGTATTTTTTAAACTAATTGAAATTTCGAAAAATCCTTTCTTAATTGAGCACCTACTACGCAAAAAGCAACCACCTGCAAAATTTCAAGTTTCTAGGCCTCGTGGTTCGGGAGATTTTGTGATGAGTGAGTCATGGTATTTGCCTTTTATATTTATATTTAACAATTTCAAAATTCTCACCTGTGTAATAGAGATTATCATCTTCAGCGGAATTCTGATTTTTGGTATTAGAATATACAGAATAATTTACTTTTCCGCATTGTACTTTTGTTAATGTGTCAAAATTAGGTTTCATATCAGTTTGTAAAGGTATAGTTACGAACGAAAATGCGAAAACTTCATTTTTCTTTTCGAAAAATTTTTAAATTGACAAAATAATTTCTCAGTTAATTTGTCCATTAAAAGACTTCCATGTATTTTTTTCGCAAACATAATATTCTCGTTAGATAATTGGGTGAAAAAGTATTATCTTTATCACTCCAAAAAAAATTCAAAATTTACATCACTGAAAACGTAACTTCAAAATAATGATCTATACTTTCACTTCATTTATTTCATTTAAGTGTCTTTCAGGGTTAACTCTCTAAAAAAAGAGGTCACCGAGACTTCGCTTAAAAATGATAAAAGGGAAATGCGATCCTTACACTCTTCACTCTTTAAAACATTATGATTTAATCCAATTTTATTCTTAACACACTTTTTATTCCCTTCCATGCGAGGATAAACAATTTTTATTGGGTGTTTACAACCTTACCCTCGAATATTTTTTTTATTTTTGCTTTTCTTCTGTCGTTATGTTTTAGATTGAAATTTATGTTTATTTAAGATGGGGATAATCTTTTATTCAGCAAAGTAGGTTTTGAACCACAGAGAATGTCGGCATCAAATCCGTTAGGAATTACCAAACTAAATATTGATAGTTTAAGGAAATCTTAATAAATTCACTTTAATTTTAACAATCCTGTATTTACACGATTATGATAACGTGGAAATGTTTTCTTCAGCATTTGCAAGTCTTGATATTTAGACCTACTTTATATGGGCATGAAGAGATGGCAGAAAATCTGGAAGCTACACGACGAAATTCAACCTCTACAGGACTTTCCTCTTCTTATGAGACATATTGTTGGTAATCATGGCGCCAATATCTGAATAAGATATTTTATATCAGCGATAATGATGATAGACTCAGAAAGTCCCAGCAGTGGCAATAAAGCAGCATATAATATACCGTACAAATGATCAAAAAACGGTTAACCTAGAGTTTAGGGTGCGTACTCACTTTGTTTCCCTTAAGCTCGCCAATTGTTTGTCGCCAAGAGAGAGAGAGTGCCAGAACATTTGTTTTGGATGCGAGTTGAAAATTTTTTCGGCGTCGTTCGCGCATGAGCCGACAGTGATTTGTTTACCAGTCTACGGCGCATGCCCTTAATTTCGCCTCATTTCCATTGGTTCACTGCCTGCTCTCTTCAATTTGAGTGGTCGGCGTACGAATTTGAATAATACTTCTCTTGGAATTTTTGATTATTTTCTAAACGATATTTTTCAATAACTGTTGGCTTCTCTTCTAAAAGATTTTCGTTCATTGAATTTGCAGATGCTCTTTCTCTGTGCTGCTGATTATGGCTTCGAAATATCGAACAAGGAATGTTTTCCCTTGCTACGTTCATCGTCTTCAGACGTCGTGCTTTAACTGCGTTCGTGCTTTCCCTGTGTGTTTCGTTTCTCAATGAAAAAGCGAAGCCAAGAGGAGCCCGCTTTGCTGAAAGCGAAGCCGCTGATGTTTCTTAAAGTTAAAAAAAATTGCCCGGTGCACGCTTGCCATCTCGTTTTGAGATGCCGTAGGTATCGAATGCGCAGGAGACCTATAAAAAACTCACTGCGCATGCTAAACAGTGTTTGGAGACGGCAAATAAAATTGCGGCAAAGAAAATTGGCGAGAAAATAGTACGCACCCTAAACTCCAGATTTACACAAAAAAACTAAACTTTTCTATCTCTCATATTTTTGCAGGCATATTTTTACCTTTCTTATATTGGAATAATATTAAATATAAGAATAATATATTATTATTAATTATTATTTAATTATTACAATAATTAAATATAAGAATAATATTTCTTATTATTCTTATAATTAAACAATCTGGCTATAGAATGTAAAGCTGTATGAAATAAATTTAAAATATCAGAAATGATTTAAACAGAAAACTCCTACTTTATTTTAATTTAATGCCTTCTTTCAAAAAAATATTCAAAAGTAATTGTTTTCAGTTCAAATAATTACATGCTTGTCAGAAGAAACTAAATACAGTTCAAGTCTCTTAAATATAAAATTTTAAAAGCGAACGAGTCTAAAATTTTTTAACAGTTCATAATTTGAAGCTTCTTAACTTTTGCTGTTGTGCTGTGAACCTAAGTCATTGTTAAAGGAAATCCTATAAATTGTGTCTTAATACACGACAAATCATGATAGGAATATGAATTCGAAATTTTAACAGAAAACAACATTGACTGTATTTTTGACTTTATCATATTCATTTTTTAAATGATTATGACTGTTTTAATCCTCAGAACAGAGAACAGCATGTAAAAGACATTATTGATGCCTATTTGCTTCCTGTTTCGATAAACAACTTTTTGCAAACTGTTTTTTTCCTAAAATTTATGACTATGTAAACATTAATAAAAGATTACACTTTGGTAAAATATTTACGAACAATCATATTTATAAATGCCCATTTCTCACTGTTTATATTATCTTGGAAAGGAAGTTTTATATTGATTATTCAGTGTAAAAATTGAAAAACGTTATAATGTTCTCTTTTTTTTTATTCAGAATATTTATCAAGTAGGATCAGTAAAGAAGAAATAAAAAATCTGTCAGAGATAAATCGTATAGTGTAATTCATTTAAATCTACACGGAAGAAGTAAAATTCCAAATTTTTTTCCAAAAAAGTAGGAAATTAATAAAATGAACCATTCCCTATTAAATTTCTGGTTGCCTATATTTTACAACTTGTTTTTTAATTTGATAATTTTTTTATGTTGCTTCTCATTATTTGCTACAAAAAATTTTAATTAAAGCATGCATGGATGCTATGTTACAGGCAAATTGCATCGGACTTCGAAAACTTCTGAATTTAGATTGGAGGGGATATTAACCTAATTTCTGACTATTTAAATTAATTTTTCTAAATTCCTAAAGCTATATAAACCAGGTAACCGGAAAATCGGGTAATCAGAGCATTAACGATACTGCGCCTGAGTGTAATGAGATAGTTTAAGTCAATATGTGAAGGGAAAAACAATTTAATTGATTTAAAAAATAAAAATTGCGAATGTTTATATGAAAATGCTTTCGAAAAAGTACATCTGTTTTAACAATACGTTTTTATAAATGTTTTTAATTTAATCTACTTTCAGAGCTAATTTTAGTGTATATAGTCGGTTGGTCTTTGCCTAACATATGTCGGAATTCCGCACAGCAATTCTTTAGTATTTTTTACCCGATCGAGCTGGAATCTACAAGATCATTTTCTTTCTCAGCCAGAATATAATTGGAAAACGTTCAGTTTCAGTAAATACGGCTAAAGTATAAATATATTACTACTTAAATTTTTTTGGTCCTTTATTATTAAGGATACTGAATTGTGACTACATTGTGATACCATATGTAATCATTTGCCATACATCTTGAATTACTGTTTTAAAAATTCGTATTTTTTTAATCTTTTCATAATATTGAATTAAAATTCATTTAGTGTTGTCTGAAAACTGAATTAATTTTTTTCAAAAATAGTGAAATATTTCACAGGCAGTTAAAATATAAAGCCGTGCACAAAAATATGATTTCACACCTCATTCATCTATTTTACAATTCGATGATACAATAAAGTAGAAAATAATATATTTTAAAAATATTAACAGCAGTTTTAGCTAGTCTAATATTAAAAATAGCCGAATTCTTTTTTCATACCACACTTTGATTCCTTTGAGTGACTTTTGGCTGATGATTTCAATGTCATTAAACTCGTTAAGCCCTCACTATGGCTGTAATACCAAAAGAAAAGAGCTTTATGAATCGAATTAACTGCGAACCAAGTCAAAATTTCCATTTTATATCCTTAGATGTAAACTTCGTTTTTGAACCAGCAGGGCTATAAAAGAGGAAAGCGCTGTTCATATTAAGTTGATTTAACTAAATGAAAATAATTTTTGGCATTAAAACTGCTCGCCAGTTGCTGATTATATATCTTAAATAGAAAGCTAATTTATCAATAGAACTCGGTTAAGTGAGAAAGATATTTGAAATTATTGCATATTCTGTAGTATTGTAACAGGCAAGCAGTTACTGCAAAACTTCCCTAGCATAAAGCAAACACCTCCTGAAACCGAATTACCCTTTGCATTTTCAAAAGAGTCAGTTTCCACTTCAACTAGTCCTTACGATTGCTATGAAAAGATCTTCCGAGCAAGTTTCCAACAATGTTAGAAATCACATTCAGCACCTTTTTGTTCGTGAACCTTACACATAGCACTTTCGATAGACACCAAGAAAAAGATATTAAAAGGCAAAATATCTAGACGAGTTTTTTGTTTTGTTTATTTTGGATTCACAGAACTTCCGTGTCAAGGATCCATTTCCTGTTTCCCTTTGACGAATTATTACACCGGAAATCGATCCTGGACACGGAGGTGCATATTACCCCATATAAACAAAGCAAAATATTCGGCCATATTTAAATACTTTTGAAGGAATAGTCTCAGATGGAAGTTGTTATACCGAAGATGTAATTTATCCTTGAGTTCTTTGCCTGTTGAAATATATTAGTTTTTAAAATATATGAAACCGGTTTTTTTATACAACTTTTGTTCAAATAGCGATAGCTGATCAATCTATTTCTAAGAACAGTTCTAAAAGCAATTCATGTTGCCATATGCAGAATGAAATTTCATAACATTTATTGACATTGATAATACCAGGTGGAACAAATAATTTTAGCTTGTTGAAAACAAGCAATTTGAGACCAATTTTCGATTTAAACAAAAAATATATTTAAGATTATTCAATTCAAATTGTCGATCTATAAGAGTGCTGAGGAAATTCCATTTTTAAACAAGCTCAAGATACTGAGTTGCTTATTTCATACCATTAAAATGGCGCAAAAATGTAAGAAAAAATATTATTGCAAATTGGCTTTCCGAGCTAGCAGATAGCGACTGGGAATTACCATTGAGGTTTCTCACCGATAAGCTCAGATGAATAGAAGAAAGGCCGAGTCCCCCTAGATCGCAATGCCTAATCGGTTTTATCCTTTCACTCAATTCCCCTCTTTCGTAAAACGAATCATTCACTTAGGCAATTTCTTTCCAAATAACTCTCTTCACTCTTCACGCCTTTTTATCCGAGAGAAACTTCCGCCCTCGTTTTTTTCGCTCATGCTCTTTTCGCTTTCTTTTTTTTCTATCCTCTATATTTTTTTCTTCTAAATCTCCTGCTTAAGTAAAGGGTACAACAGCTGATGTATCGTATTGCCTTAACTTCTGGGAGGTCTAAATTAAGTTATGGTTGCTGTTATGAAGAACTGGCCCTTCACAATAAAGTTTTTTATTCTGAGAAGAAGCGCGCTTGGATGTTTAACAAGGAAGTAAAAAAATAGTCAAGTGTTTGCATGAGTTAAAAAAGAGAAAATGAAAAAAGTAAAAATTTTGAAGAAATTAACTGTTGGATTTCAAGTGCAAGTATATTTTTTGTGTGCATTATTTTCTAGGATTAACGCTTTCTGTAAGTTGTTAATGGTTCGTGTTTATAATTATTTTTTATGACAAGCACCTACTTCATGCATTTTAAAAATAACTTTGTTCCTTAAAAGAATTTTTTTTATTCTTGCTTCGTTAAGCTTCTGAGTAGTTTGCTTCCTGAAATATTAGTTTAGAACTGAATATTTGTATTTTTTTTCGTAAAAATTGAACTCTCATTTGGCTGTGCTAGATTACATAAACTCATTTTCAGAACGATAAATAATATTTTTTTGTCTATAAGAATTCAAAATATTGTGCTCACTACTATACATATACGTTTAAGAAAATATATGATTTTAACTTAAGTTATTACAAAGCAGATGATTTTTGGGAACAAAATATATAGTTTTTCCTTAAAATTCCTTCGACTTTTTAGTTACGATACCAACATTGCATTAATGTTTTCTGCATAAGTTTTGTATAATTATTTGCAAGTTCTTAAAAATCAAATATATGGGTTCAGTGAAACCTACAGTAAATTCTTCACTCCTTACACTCCGAAATATAATGAGAAGCATAATTGTGTGTGTAACTTGAAAGCTGAAACTATTGTTATTAATTTGTTTCAATTCCTAAAAATTAATCTGCTTGTTTTTGATATTATATGTTTTTTATGATAACTGCTATCCAACAGAAATATGTAAACGATGCATCATTCAGAATATCGAGTCACACTCGACATAGGAGTGCAAAGGGTTAAAAATGCCAGATTGTTATCTTAAAGAAATGCAACTCTAACAATCCATCAAGCTACGTATATTTTCAATATGGGCTTGAGTATTAAAAATAACAAGAAAAACTATTGTTCATATCATTTTCTAAACTCTAGAAACTCTCTCTATGTAATAAAATCCATTATTGCATTTTTATGCTTTTTGTAAAATTACCTTATTTAATGCAAGTGTACAATCACACAATCAACATTCAGTCCACTTGAACTCAAGCATCCATCTCACTATACAAATTTTAGCTGTAATTAAAGTAGTGATGCTTCGGTTCTAGATAAATAAGAAACTACACTACTGAACACTGCCATATTTGAAGTCAACTTGTTTCTTCTGTCTCGTTTTGAGAATACAACGGAATGGGGGTTGTAGTTTCGAAACACGCCATCTGAAGAAAAATGAAATGTAATTTAAATAAATTTATACAAGGTGCTTCAGTATATCACACACAAACTTCAGTGAGAGGTGGAATTCTAAAAGATGACTGGGACTGATGAGTAATGTACTATCATAAACGTCAACGTCACGCACGAATGTGCAGAGGACACGAGAGAAAAAAAATGTAAGAAAACAACACTAATTTTATTAAAAAAACTGGGTACTTTTTACGATATCTACAAAATTTGTAAGAGATAAAAGAAAAAGAATAAACAAATTTGATATTGTAACAAACATGATAACGTGACTACTAGCATAAGTAAGAGAACGAAAAACCTCAAAATCATCGGGGATGGATCACGAAAGCTCGAAAAAATTTTCGTTGTTGTTTGAACTTCCAAAGATGCTATGGAGATGCTTGTGACAACGACCAAAGTACTGTCCATTGGAGAACTGTATGCAAAGGCTTTCAGATAGATATCGAAAAGTTATGCATGACCAGTTAAAACAACCATTATCCAGCGCATTCTATGCGATAGCCATGCCCAAGCGACCTTATCAAACCATATGGTGGAAATAGGGAAAGCTCCAAAGAGCTAAACCCCATTTCACAACAAATTAATGATAGATTGGTTGCTTACCAAATTTTCTGGAAAGCCCAAAACATTTTCCAAAAATATTCGGGAATCCCTTGCAGACACAAAGCTATCAAGTATTGAGATTTTAACAGTTAACTTAAAGCCTAGAGGGAAGCTAAAACCTCTTTACTACGGGCATTAAGACCAAGAAAGAAGGCAGGAATTAGGTGATGTGGTCTGTGTTTTCCTTGGACCGCCAATAAAACTGTCTACCTTTGATTTCCCTCACTAAGAATAAAATGCTTGTCAGAAATGGGGGTGACTGAATAAGAAAAAGAAACATAACTATTAGTTAAATCATTAGAGAAAAGAAAGAAGATATTGAGAAGGAGAAATAGGACCCTGATCACTTACCGATACAGCAATTGTATGTGCCAGAGCAAAATCAAAGGTAAAACTTTTGCTGGCACAATTTCTGTACAGAATACCGCCCCATGTCCCCGTACCTGAAGCCATTACAGCAACCGAACCGGTTGAGTGGACACGTTTGAGTGGTAACTAACAACATCTGACGAAACATTACAGCAACAAGTTGTGTTGTGAATATTCGTATATCGTGGATTTTCTTCTGTGGTAATGTAATGCTGTCTACCGCGGGAATTCGATGCTTCATTCTGCATAGCTATAAGAATCCTAATTACCTTTTATAAATTAACCTACTCTAAATCGATATGCTCGCAGCACTGAAAATTATAAAAGCTATTACATATGTAAGTTGATGATATAATAAGCAATCGCAGATCTGTTTAAGTGAGACGTCGTTTTGGTTTATTATTTCCCATTTCGCTATGGTATTTTGTTTTCATTCGGTTTCTGGTTTCATTTGATTTGTCTTTTCCTGGAATTGTGCAAAACCAGAATGGCAGTAACGCCTTGATAGGACTCTTTTAATTCTAGATAATGAAGGATAAACAAATAGCTACTATATTGCCAAATTTTCTCAAATGATTGTGTCCTGTCGAAGTTCTAGATTTTTAAAATGTCAACAGAAGTAAGAATTTAGATGATATAAAACAAGAACTTAAATCAAGGTTGGAAAAAGAATGTTTTCTAAGGCAATGCAAACTTTTATACTCACATCCAAAGAAGGAAATCTGTAACAAACAAAGGACAGCGTTTTGTCCTGTAATTGAAAAATAATGCTGCTTGTAGTTATACCAGTGGTTGGGCAATTTACAGGGCACTTATATTTTTCATATTTAATCAAAAATGCTAAAGCAAGAATAACATCTGTAATGATAGCAATTTTTCAGATTACATTCCATTTCGAATTTAATTGTTTTCCTAATAATCAGTTGAATTTCTTTCAAGTATCGTTTAAATAATATATATATCTTCTCTAAATTATCTTATACTTTTCTCTTCAGTTCCCAATTTGGAGGGCTGTACGCAACACATTATTTTGCTTCTTCGATACTACAAATAATTTAAGATGATCCTTATCAATATAAAAATGATACATATCGATAAAATTTTGAGCACTAAAAAGTTCTATCAAAACAGGTTTGATCCATAACATTTTATTTAAAAGAAGTATTAATCCTTTTTCTTACTTTGAAGCTAATAAAACAAGTCGAAAAAATGATAATAAAGTTTTTAATGCCAAAAAAATTGACTTTTAGAGAGAAATAGGTAAAGAAGAAAACTAGGAAAATATTAAATTTTAACGACAGTTAATTTCAATAGAAGAATCAGAATTTTGTTATTTTGTTTCGAGAAATTATTTATACTTAAATAAATTTAGAAGTTATTTTGAAAATAGTTTTTATTCATTAAAGATAAATCTCAGAAATCTAGTGCTTTTCATAAATACATTCAGAAATTTCAATATTCAATTTCTTTATTGAGAATGAAAAGACAGATATGTATATTTCATATGAGAGAAACGTGCTTTTATCCCTAATTTACAAGATTTTTAGGATTGTTGAATAGAAGAAGATTTTTCATAAACTTTGAATTCCTAATGTTTAGTCATTGTATAAAAAATTACTAATAATTTAATGTAAGCGTAATCCTCAGTTAAGTTTTAGATTACTTTATTTATACCGAAGATGGCTTGAGAACTTTTAAAATTACTCTTTAAGAATATTCTCATATCAGAAACCATAATAACTTTAACTCTTTAATTCCGAAGCGACTTTCTTCTTCTAGCTGCTTTAAAACCGGGAATTTTTAGAGGAAGCGGCATGAATTGGACCTCCCAACATGGGTGGTCATTTACCCCACCACTCCAACCCCTCCTATAACCTTCCCTTAAAGCGCACGGAAATGGGCTGTGGTTGACAACGATAATTTGACCCACCCTACCGCGCTTATCTCCGAAGCGATCTCAGAACCTCACCTTCCCTCAAAAGAAGCCAACCGTCTCAGACCGGACGTTGTTAAGGGGAAATTTTTAGACCGCCTCTTTCGGTGTGAGAGGGTTAATAATCAAACAGAATATCGTTTCGAGTAGATAACTGAGATGATAAATGTATTCGCAGATATAAAATGATTTAATGACACTAGATATTACAGTAAACATTGTCATTTATAATTAAATGTCATTTTTTCTTAGTGTAAAAATTCTAAATGATTACTAGTATAGGTTGATGCATAATATTTGAATGACTGTAGCGAAAGATTTGAATAAGAACTTATTGTATATTATTTTCAGGAATGGCTGATTTATTCGTACATAAAACTCATACATCCAACAAGATGTATTGTAAAGAATGGTAAAATAAACAAAAAGGTTAGGTAATGTGAATTTTAATTTACACAAAGACTTAATTCACTTAAAAAAAACTAAATGCGGAAGAATGCATGTATTTGTAATATTTTTATAGAGGCTATATTATAGCATATCAACAAGAAATCTAATTTTAGTATTTAATAACGTATTTTTCAGTAAAGAAATATTTTTCTTCCGAGACAAAAAATTTTTTTCACAGAAAAAAAAGCTTTTAACATTTTTTTATATTTTTTATCTGTACATTTATAAATTCTAAACATGGAAGTAACTTCATATTACTATGTGAGGAAAGGTGGGGTAAATGGGTACAGATTTTACGTCATCGTTAATGATTCTGAATTTGAACTTTTCCGCTATAATTTTCTCCCTTTAAGCTGTTGTATTTACTGGTGATTAGGTCGTTGTTTTAAAGGGAAGATATAAAGAGGTTTTCAATACATGGTTTGGGAATATCTATCATCTATATTTTAAAAAATGCAAAGGGAACGCTCAGATGTCTCGTGTGTCTGTTACTCCGCCTTATCTGACATGAAGATAATAATAACGAAGACAAGTGAACAATTTTAGAAAAAAAGACAAGAAATATAATTATTACGGAAGAGTATTTTCACATATAAAGAAAATAATTACCTTCGTGCATTGTGCCTTACATTTCATCGTTTGCGTATGCAAAATGAATATCTGAAATTTTAAATCTAAAATGATAAAAAATAAAGGAAAGAATTTAAGTGTAAATTTCCCTAATGAGCGTTTTGATTTCAAAAGGAAAGTTTTTATCCCTGTATTAATTTTTTGTAAAACTACAATTCAATCCCCAAAGTATGTAATTTGCAGGGTATTAATATAGAATTACTATTGTATATAGTGGCAGAAAAGATAAGTTTAGAATTTCAGCCAGAAAATGGTTTATTCGGCTACAAAATATTGCTACCATGAAATGTTAATTTTAATCAAAGCAATATGAAGGCGGAAAAATAAGCTCATTTTATTTAGCGTATCGGCTCGTTAGTTTTAGAGTGTACGATCTTGTATATGCTTAACACGATAGTGACTAAAACATTATTTTCTTGCTCGTGTGACCATCTGTAGTTATTCTTATCATGTAAATCATCATTACATGTATATAAGTATTTCATCTAACTACTATTATTTTAAGAGCAGTCAGTAGCGGATATATTCCCAAAAATTCGGTTTTTCTTCATTTTTATATATCTAAAATCACCATTTAAAGATCTTTCTAACGATATAAGTCTTTTGATAGTGTTAATATTTTAAGTAAGTTAAAACAAACTTTAAAAAAATGTAAACAGATTAATGTAACACAAGATTTTTACCTTTAACTTGAATTATCTCAAAATGGTATTTTTGAAAATGCGTGTACCTTTTTCTCAAAATTTACTTTATATATGCTCTTGAAATTTTTACCATTTATTCTATACACATAAATGTATGTACTGATGTGAAATTTTTTTTGATATTCCAAAAATATTTATTAATAGTGCTGATCTCGTGTTAGAAAACGGAATTTTTGGAAAAACTAGAGTGGCACTCAGTTAAATTTTATTTTAAAAACACCAAACAGATTTTATGTAAGATTTCCTATTAAGTATAGATATAAATGTCTACCTAAACTATATAAAAAATTCAAACATGCATCTATAATAGATTGCGAGTAAAGGTATATAGAAAATGGTAAATTTAACATCGGCAATATAGAGGGTACTGCCTCACCTTAAAAATATTTCTAACTGATATTTAAAATGAAAATAAATCTAGACTGTGGAAGTATTTCATTATCCTACGCATCCTACGCAGTCTCTAATATTAGCCTCATTTCTTTTTCATTCATCTTCAAAAATCATGCACGAGAATAAAAATATGAAATTATTTCTAATAAAATAATATATTGATCAAAAAATCATTTTCTTAACAAACTGTTTATTTGATCCTCTGCCATTCTTTGCATATTTTCCACTGATAGACTTAATGTATGGTGAAAAGTGTAAAAAATATTGTAGCTATTAGATTCTCTTATGCATATTTCTTTTTGCGTACTTGAAATTTTTCCCAAAATATATCGTTCTTTACTTAAGAGAAGCTTTTTAAAAAGAATATTTTTCAAAAGTGTTTGCATTACTTTATTTCTTAGCGTATTAATGTATTAATAATCTACATGGGTTCTACATAGGTGTTTTTGTACCCTTTCCTTATGTTAATCTCTGAGCTTTGTCATGATATTGTCTTGAAATAGAAACTTCTATCGCATTTAATTTTTTACGCCCATAATTGTTTCTTAATTATTAAAATTGTGACGTTAGTTAATATGTATTTCATGTTTCGATTAAGTAAAAGATTATGTCTTTTCGATACATTATGTCCATCATAATCACATATCGTATGAAACCTTCCTAGAGAACATCAAGAAAAAGCGAATTCTAATTATTTCAATTTAAAGAAATCAGATTCATTGTTTATGCTTATTACTGATCAATTGTTGTCTAATTGTTTGTCTCTTTTTACCTGGAAGTTTAAATTATTTATGGCTTTTGCTTAATGCATTATATATTTCTCTATGATTAGTCGGGAGCAACTTAAAATCGCTTTTCTCATCGTTTCAGTTCAATTAAAAAGTGTTATTTGTGCTTTTCTGCATTCTTAAATTTAAGCCTAAACAAGCATAATAAAATAAAATTGTGTATAAATGTTTTTAAGATCAAATCAAATTAATACAATAAACACAAATGTAGCCGAATTTCATCTAGTGCAGCGGTGCTCGGTATGGTATGGCTGAGGAATATGAATTGGAGTTAAAGGGCTTTGGATTATATATTAGACTCTGGTTCTGCTCTTAACTAACATTATTCACAAAACAGTATAGAAAATATAAGAGATTGTTCGATGTGGTAAGCTTGATTCTGAGAGCTTTCCTGGCTTTTCTTCCAAGCGAAATCCAAATGTAGGCCAGTTACCCCTCATACTCCTCTAAGAAGACAACCTCCCTTTAAATATTGGATCTATATCAGACTTTTACCTCAAGTGTTACCGATGTGCTGCAGGATCCCATTGACTGGCAATACATGTCACATTTTCTCTTTATCATAACTCCTTGACGCAAATAGCCTGTCTTTGTATTAATAATAAGTGTTCTCAACTTAAAAACGAAACTAAACCTATTACGTCTTGGACTAGGAGTTAAAAATTGAATATAACATATCAAATTATGAACATAATTTACTATAAAATAAAATAAAGGCATCATAATCGAAAAGATAAATATTAATGGATTGCAATACAAATAACTGATAATATTTAAATCAAACTAATAAATAGTTTTTGAAAGTTGAATCTGAATTTGGAAATTTTCAAGTTAATCTTGTTTGGAACAAGGCTTTTGGCTATTTGAAAGTGTCTCGTATTTCTAAAGCTTTGTCACACACACAAATACGACAATAAACTCTTCCTCTAAATCACAGTTACAAAACATATATTTTCGTAAAGATTGTAATAAAATTTTGTACCAATGATAGGTTTCGCGTCAAGCAGCTACGAATAACAGACTGCCACAATATGTTTCCATTCCTTTTCCTAATATCCTTTCATGGGGATGGTCGTTGTAAATTTTTCGTGCATTTTTTAAATGCGCTTCTTTTTTCCGGTTGTTAAGCATGCAGCGAATACAAAAGTTTCATCTTATGAAATTTCCAATTAATAAAAATAGCTGATAGAGTTATGGTCAACGGATCAAGTTTTGTCTGGTGTGTCTTTTTTCTAACCCATTGCGTTAACAAAAAGTCTATGAAGTTCAGTGGCTATTAAATAAATGACAATCATACAGAGCAGTTATGAAAGCTTCGGTTCCTTTTCGAAGGGGAGAACAACTTTTATTTTCTAAAAATTGAAAACGGTTAGTTCGCAATTTTCTTTTTCTGAGAAATCGTTGCGTTTAATATTTAGGCGGAATTTTATTCACTTTTCCTTCAGTTGCATCGAAATTCAGCAATTCCACAATACAGGATGTTTACGTTGAATAAGATTAATTGTGTGCTATTCCTCTTGCACAGCGAATCCATTTAGTTTTGTTTTCTAGTTTTTTTTAAAATTCAATAATTGAAAATATTATAAGAAATATCAGAATCTTAAAGGTATATTATTTGTATTTTATATGATGTGTGAATCTTCCATAATTTCATTATGAATAATCTAAGGACATTGAGAATAATCAAAAAGGAGGAGCCCCGTTCTGCATATGCATCCGGAGTCGTTGAAAACCAGCATCACGGCAGCAATTGGAACTAAGATCGGAGTCCTAATAGCCATTACCGGCCGCGGCAAAACCCCTCACGAATGAGGCACGTCTCGTCATCGGAGTGAAGGTAACTGAACTCCACAAAATTACTATACCCACCAGGGCTCATCCTTAAACTCGCTGTGCTCACGAGTGGGATGGACATTGAAAATGAAATAATCTTGTATATTCTTTTAAAATTTTTTCGAAGAATCGAAAAGTCTTAAAAAATCGAAAGTAATGTTAGTAAATAATGTTACTGAGTAAACAACAATCCTCGAAATTTCACGTTATTGTTTCAAACAGATTTAGTTTAGTTTAGTTATATTAACGTTCCTTTTCGAAACATCATGAGAGCTATTTTGGAAAATTTAATTCTGAAATTTTAAAAAGTTTTCTTTTACCAGAATACTCCCTTTTCTGCCATGAGCTATGTTTTAAAATATGTTTTCTGTAAAATTGTCGATTTTTTTTCGAACAAAAAAAAAACCTCAACATCTGTAGAAATTTCAGGCCGTAATTATTTTAATATTGGAAAATATTCAAGTAAAGAATTTACAATCATATTTGGATACGTTTTATTTATTTCACTTAATTTTCTATGAATTGAATGCATTCACAAATGTATGATATTTCCAAAAATAAATTGCAAATCATGTTTTTTTCAAGCGCACATTTCCCTATAGAGGTCATCCATGAAAGGAAATTTCCCTCTCGAATATTCATTGTAAAATACATATTTTAATAGAAAACAGTGTTATGCAGTCTATTCATTTTAGAATATTGATCAAGCAGAGACAGTGTTTGGACAATCCAGAATTTGTGAGATATCAAATCTATTCCGTAGCTCATTAAAAACTGCGTAGATAGAATAATATTCCATATTTTTAACTAAGGGTGAAGACAAAAAAACAAACTCGAATAAAAAAAGCTGGACTATTTATTTCATTTTTTCTTTCCATCACAATCGCTTTTTTTGGCTACATTTCATTATCAGCTACACCAAATTTTCATTAAGTGTATGTATTGTAGCTAATAACGCAAGAAGAGGGTTTATGTCTTGATTGTTGTTTTGTTTGGAATGAGAAACGGATATTCAACTAACTTCAGATTATTTCAATTCATTCTCCTTAATTCCCATGTTCGGAATCTAAGTCATCATAAACCCAGCACTGATCACACACGTTCGTATTCTTGATAATTGCTGATGTGAGAAAAGGCATACTTGGTGGAATAAGATTGTTTACTCTGGACCTCCTAGAACAATTTGTGGAAGTTTATCTCTTTCTAAGTAGTTCGTTAAATGATTATATAATCAAACATTTGCATTAAGAAATGAAATACTTTCATGCAATTGAATAATTATGAAATTTTAATGCGAACACTGCCTTGGTGTCGTTTTGACAAAAGAAGAGATGTGTATAAATAGATCCCCGAAGAAGTCCACTGGCGTCTTGTACACCACGGTGGCGTGCTAATCAGCTGACATTTGATACATCTGTGGCCTCAGTCTGCAATCTCAAAGACTGAGACTTTTTTGCTGTGTGTAACGCCATACCTCGTCTTTTCCAATAAGTGCTATAAATCTTCCGACGCTGGTTTCGACTGTAAAACGACAGCAATCTGCAATACTTTCAGCTGCGATTTTGTGATTAGTTTTAACTGCATAAGTGCCACAAATCTGTTATTTCATTCTCTTTGTTTTGTCTCTAAATTGGGAAAAACTGAATCAGGCAAATAAGCTTTTGAAATATGTATTTCTACATGAATGAACTTATCAGATTTTTTTTAAAAACTTCAACGTAAGTTTAAGCACAATTGGTTATTGGTTTTTCTTACCTTAACACATAATATGAACTGGATTCAGTGATAATAACTGTGGGTCCCAGTATTTATAAACGTACATTTCTCTGTTAATATCTTGCAGGAAAGAACGTTTAATCCTGATTTTTTATAGTAAAAGCAATAATTTTAAAGACAAAGACAATCAGATCTTTTCTTTTATGTATCATATTGAACACGTTTATGTTACAAAGGAAGAATCATAGATCAGTGAGATATAAAACGTATTATGTAGCTAATTAAAACTTCTACGGAAGAAATAGGATTTGATGTTTTTTCCAAAGAGGTAGCGAAAATATATATATGAAAAAAAACAATTCACCATTAAATGGCTTAGTGCTTATTTTTTAAATCATTTTTTTCCCTTTGATCGTTTTTTTGTGATGTCTCATTATCTGCTACGCCAAGGTTTAATTAAAGC
Source organism: Araneus ventricosus (assembly GCA_013235015.1). Taxonomy (NCBI): domain Eukaryota; kingdom Metazoa; phylum Arthropoda; class Arachnida; order Araneae; family Araneidae; genus Araneus; species Araneus ventricosus. The sequence continues at coordinate 67,164 of BGPR01002335.1, forward strand.
ATGCATCGTTGCTAATGACACAAGAAAACTGCATCGGTCTTGGAAACTTCCTATTTTAGATTGGAGCGGATAACCACGTAATTTCAGATTATTTAAATTGATTTTTCCTTAAATCTTATTTCCAAAACCAGGTAATCATGAAACCAGAGATGATCGCTGTGATTTAAGGCCTAATGGAACAGTTTGGCGTAAAGATGATCTATTCAAGAAAAAAATTATTAATTAATTGATGAAGAAATTCTTTTGCGAAAATATTAAACCATAACTCTTCAAAGTGCTTTATCTGGTTTTCTCAAAGGGTCGTTGAAAAAGTTTTGACCAACAAGCAATTTTAAAAATGAAATAATATTGTGCAAATTAGATGTCTCTCAACTTAAGATATGACATCTTTTTTCCTTTCTATTTATTTCCTATCCTATCTTGGTTCTTCCTATGTGTTTTTTATATACTGTGTTTTAACAACCCTCTCACAACGAGCGAGGCGGTCCGGTGCGAAATATAAATTTCTCCTTAACAGCAACGAAAACCGGTCTGAGGCGATTGTCTTCGTTTGCGGGGTGGGGAGCTTCTGAGATCGCTTAGGAGATTAGCGCGGTAGAGGGTTGTGAGGTCTTGAGAAGTAGCAAAAGCAGCAACGAAATTCTCACGAGAAAGTTGACTAGACCCCCCAGATAGCTAGCTGGAAGCGATAGGAGAAAAGGAAGGCCGGAGTCGTTAAAACCCTTTCCTGATTACATCATCCGGAAGGGCTTGTTGAAACGCCGCGCCGACTGACCTCGGGGGATCACCCAAATCGTCAGGACCAAAGCATTACGTTGTGGCTGAAGCGAATAACGATGCGGGATCCAGGATAGAGATTTGTCATTGGGAAAACTGTCTCCTCCCCCGACAAATCACTAGAAACTTGACTGTCGACCACGCCTCGGAGGGCAGGGTCAAAGATGTTTTTTAAACTGGAACTCATTAAAGGATCGGGGAGATGATCAAGAGATCAGTTAGAGATCGCTGGGAGAATCGAGATTAAATTCTCGTGATCGAGAATTTGGAAGCAGCTCTCAGGCTGAGAAGCTGTTGGATCGAGCCTTGTCCCCTGAACCGAAGCCAACCTTTGGCTGATTAAAGCTCGTCGCGAGCTGGAAAGCATCTTAGGAATTCGTCTTAAGTGAACGTGACCTACTTCACTGCAATTTACCTTCTTCGGTATTCGGAATAACTCGTTAGTGGTTATACGTCAATATTTGAGCGGTCTAATCCCTCAAATCACCCTTCCGGCCAACAGACTTGTACTCGCCTTTAGTAGAACTTTCCAATTTATCTACGAGTGAATTCATAACAAATCTGCGATTGAATCCAGATTTAACTTTGACTTGTTTACGCTATCTCGTCCTGAGTTAAGCAGAATTGTTTTAAGTTGATGTTAATTTGTACAGTCTTGTATAAAATCAATTAATCAAGAATCTTTAATTAAAAATTAATATCCTGATATTGCTGTGTCTGGTGAGTCCTTCATAGCTTAGTATCACTGAGCTAAGACCCTAAAGGGTGCAATTATCCTTGTCCACCACAGCCCATTTACATGCGACTTAAGGGAAGGTTATAATAGGGGGAGGAGTGGTGGGGTAAACGACCACCCAGGTTGGGAGAGTCCAACCCATGTCCCATCCTCCCCAAAAGTCCCGGTTTTAAAGGGAATAGGAGAAAATTGTCGCCTCGGGATTAATGAATTAAGCAGCAATTGAGACTGAGAAAAGGTGCCTGACACTGCTACTTTTGTACATAAACCAGTCGCGCTAAGATATGATAAAATTCTGCCGACTAATGCCCTTTTGTTTTTCAGCCGATTACCTAGTGGCCATAAAGTTACATTATTCAACAGCATTGTTTACGTCTTATAAACTTCTTAGAATTAAATTTGAAATTATTGCACATACGTTTTGAGAATTTGGCTTACTTCGCAAAATAAAATAATTTTTATAATTTTCTTAAATAAGTCATTTGTGATTTTTGAGTTAAAGTTATGAATTGAATAATTTTCAATTTTGCAAAAATAAGATCTAAGAGCATCATAGAAAAAGTCTAAAGCTATGTATATATATATATATTGTAATTTTTTTTTGTTATATAGAGGTCGATTTCTGGGACAATAAATATTCTTGGGAAACCGATTATATATTGCTATAATCAATAAATCAATATATTTGCTGTATTTTTTTTATATTTTTTAAATTAAAATGAACAGAATCAAATTAATACTTGAGAGCTATTAATTCCTTCTCCGAACTATATGAACTTAATTTTTTTTTATAGATTATTTTTCTATATGCGGAAAGAGTTTAATTTTAAGTAAGACTTTGAGGATTATTTTTTTCGCTTTTATTTCCCACTCCAACATAGCTTACTCTGGAAGTGTGCAGTTTGTAAAATAAAAATTAAAGAATAAACAACTGTTGCTAAAAAACTGAATTTTTGTTACTGAGACAAAAATGAGAAAACTGAAAGAAAGACGAAATACAACTTGCCGGAACGATGGTTAAGAAGAAAATAAATGTATTTATCTGAAAACAAATCTCAAAGTCATTTTCAATAACATTGTAAGATATTCAAATTAAATAGATTTCTCAGTATCATCTTATGAGTTTGTTTGTTTAACTGCCATTGCAGGAATTTTAGATTCTCTGCTAAAAGCTATTAAAATATTTCAAAGATAAGATTTTTTTCATTCTCCGTAAATTCAATTTTTTTAAAATTTCAAGTATTATCAAAATGTAACACCTTGTAAATAATAATTCCATTTCTTTCACAATTGTAACTTTGACAAACTAATCTACTAAAAATTTCTATGCCAGATCGTTTTAAAATTCTAAGCAAAATAAAAAAAAAATTATTACGTAGAATAAGCCTAATATTAAAATTTAAACAGTAAAAAGTAAGTATTCATAAAATAAGAGTTAAACTATAAAATTTGAATTTTTGAACATGTTAATTCTAACATTTCAATATTTATCATCATTATGTGATGATTCACAGCTTATTTTGAAAAAATAAATATTTTTATACGTTAAAAATAAAAATATGCAACTCATTTTTTCGGAAAATTGGCTTTCTACAAAGTAATAAAGGCTTTCATGAAAAGTACCCCTCGTTAAAAAAGTTATTTTTATAATGCAAGTTTTATCCCTTTTTCACCTGATTACCTTGAAATACGAACCCGAGTTCAAAGAAAATTTCAAAGAATAATATCCCTCTTAGAAACTCGGAAAGCCGAGAATTCTCCTCGATGCAAATTGGATTCACGAAAGAATTGTTTTCCAAAGTAAATTAAAGGAATGCACAAGAAAGGAATGCGCAAGTAAAGAAAAAAATAAATACGAAAATGGGTATCAATTAATTTTAATCAAATTATTATTTCACTTTTTTTGTCTACTAATTTATTTGTAGAATTTTTATATTTATTGAATTACTTACCTTTCTGAAAATAAAGAAATGCTTAATTATCCCAAACATCTGAAGATAAACGGCAAATAATTTTTAATTAGAACGAAAAAAATTCATGTTAATTATCTTTGAACTAACCAAATTTTTGATTTTGCAACGTAGATGTTCTTAGGAAAATTCTTTTGCAATCGTCCAATCATATGTCATGTGGCCAGAAGTGTACTATAGTCACTGTAACTGAAAGATTAATGAAGTCTATGATCAACTTCCATTTCATGCCTTCTCCATAATCTGCAAGCCGATATTGGGAATTTGTTCTGTCTTCTTCGTCGATGTGACAGCGCACATTAACTAATCTCCCCTTACACACAAAAGAACTTTCACTTTTATGGAGGAAGGAACACTCAACAGAACAGGCACACACGTACTTTAAGACTCACATATTAGTTTATTTCTGAGGATTTTTTTATTATATTAGTTTTTCTCTCTTTTTGGTTGTAATTGTACATTTCATGTCCATTTTTAAAATTTTTATTTTCAGTTTTCAGTTTTTATATATATATATATATATATATATATATGTGCGTATTCCTTGTACTTTATTGTATATTATTCCAGAATTTTAGATCTGTGTTTTCGTAACCTTTTCCCAACCCACTTTTTCCTCTATGATTTGTCAGACAGTTGGAGAGAGTCTTCTGATGTCTCTTCCTCTTCATATCCACTACATTGTCTAAACAACCAAAAGGTTATAGGCCCACCAGAAGCATGAAGAGGTGTTCTGTTCTGTACTGCTATGAAACAATTGGACGAATCAACTATATATATTTTTATAAAGAAATTTTTATGCAAATGTATGAAAAATTCTATGCTTTGTTTTCTGAATTTTTTTGAGTGCATTAAATAACAATGATGTACTGAAACCCATATACAAATTAATGCAAACAAGTGGTTATGGCAGCCTAGTGAAATGAAAATACAGATCACTGAAAATTTTAAAAAATTATAAAAAGTGAACAAACTGCAGATGACAATCTGCAGTGGACTCCAACAAAGTAAAAAAAAAATATATTTACAATTTTCTTTTAGTTTTATTAATCGGAATCCTCGTTAATTAGTATATAATTAATAATCCATTTTGCCTCATTCACTCCCACATTTATAAACAACAAAAGAGGAAAAAATTTGCAACCTTTGGCTGACTCCTCGTAAATTCAGGTAACCTCCATGTATTGTAAAATATTAAAAATTGACAAAAGAAAATCTGACAACTGGCTTTTGTTTAATTTTGATAAATTTAATGAGTAAATGCAAGTAAAAGTTTTGTATCTCGTTAATCATTTCTCTCTAATTATCGAGCCTTTTATTCCAAATTTATTTATAGAATGTTTAAGGATAATTTTAAAAAGTGTGACAAACCTGATATTAGTTCCTATTATAATGTTTATTTAGAAACTAACATTTCACGAAAGGGAATTAAATGGGTCATTCGAAACCCCGAAAGTAAATATTAAATTTCAATTATCATTAAAAAGATATTTTCATATTTTATTAGAAAAATGCTTCAAAATTTAAAGAAAAATGAGTTACTCTATTACAAACTAAAGCAGAAACAAAACAAATAATTAAATATGGGAAAAAAGAAAAAATCAATTTCATTCAGATTATTTAATTGAAATATGTTGCAATTTACATACTTTACAAGCATTACAAAACCTATGAACCCACGTAACACTTGCTGTGAAATTATTTGAATATCAAGACATAGTTTTTAATCTATGTGCAATCAATTAATATATAAAAAAATTGTGATTTTGTATGCATGATATTCTGAATACATTTCATTTATTATTTAAAATGTCTCATTTCTTTAAGCACCACGTTAGTTATTTTTGTAGGAACCTCGAAAATTCTAGCTGTTTATAGATAACGATGATGACACATAAGCCTGCATTCCCTCCCAAACTTTCCCCTCTATGCATCAATTATCCACGGTCTAAATAGCATATATACGAAATGGTGTTCTGTTCTCCCCAGTTCATTCTTTGTAATGAACTCTAAACATCCATACTTACATTATGACTAACCTCTTATGTCTTTTCAAAACTACGCATTTTAGGACACGATTTTAATGGAACAGAATGTATTTCGAAAACACTATCATGACTTGGAGATCCGATTTTCCCAACCAAATATCCGACATTTATGCAAGAGAGGTTCATATTAATTCTGTTGAAGTCAGATGTCCTTCTATTTGGCGACTCTAGATTGGTCATCGACATCTCACAGCCAGTGGCGGTTTTTCGCACACGTGTTAGAAGCGATGGCCTCGACCTTCGAGACCCTGGAGGCTCAAAACAAAATATATTGCAGTGCAAGCCGACGCCGAATTTACAACATTGGGTAGAAGAGCCTCAAAAACATTTTGCGCCTGGGGCCTCATATCGTCAAAATTCGCCACTGCTCACAGCAGTTAAAGATGGCTACGTCCGTCTTGTAGTTCCAATATCAGACATTAGTATAAATAAATAACTATAGTTAAGCAAATGTTATTGTAAGTATGGTGATAATAAAAATAACAAACAGAAAATTAAAGTAAGAAATAACATTATTTTATTAAAGAAAATTTCAAACGTAGCTCTAGGTTTAATGTCCTATGCAGTTTAAAGTCTGTATCTTTATTAAAACAAACGTAAAGTAACATAAATTTTTATTGCAGACAATTTTTTTCTATATGATTATCTCCTTTCTAAAATGGTGCTCTGTGCACTCCACGGTGACTTCCTTATCATTAAACTACAGTATAAAATTAGATATTTCGAAAAGCTTTTAAGTACAATAAATGACAGTTTTGGAATCGGAGATAATATTCGTTTGACTAAAAGATAGAAAAGAAAGAACATTTATCTGTATATTTGAATACATTTTTACTGAAACTAATATATATACGTTGGTAATTATTTTATATTTTCAACAAATAACTAATGCAAATCAAAAGGATTGTACAAAATCTGAACGTATATTTATACAATCCTTAATAATATAATAAATGCGAAAGTGTGTCTGTCTGTCTGTCTGTCTGTCTGTCTGTCTATCTGTCTGTCTGTCTGTCTGTTTGTTAAGCTTTCACGACCAAACCACAAAACCGATTTGGATGAAAATTGGCAGAGTTGTAGCTTGAAACCCGAGAACGGACATAGGCTAGGTGAAATCACGTTAAATTAATTATTTTTGACTACAGATTAAAAATAGTTAACAAAGAAAGCCCATTGACTCCGCATTTCGCGATGAAGATTTTTATTTTTCATTCAACTGTCACGTGATCCTTCAGGAATGCGAAAACATGTGGAATAAATTATTTTTAAAATCAATTATCACGTAATCACTTTTTCCGCTGTAACTTCCGAACAAATTGTCCGATACAAATTATGTTTATACCATCTTAAAGATAAAAATTTTACCTTTTCAATGATACCAAATTATTTTCTGTGACATTTTTCCTTCATTTTTTATTAATTTTTTAAAGTTTTACGTGCAGACGATTTTGAAATGACACAAATTTATAGCTAATCAGTTGCTAGGAAATGGTTAGACTTTGAACTAATTTACCTTTATTTCTGAAAATTTAGCTTATGTTTATAAGTGTCCATAAAATAAGGCAGAATTTACATGTATCTGTCTGTCTGTCGGTCGATCGGTCGGTCACAAGAACTCCTCCTAAACGGTGAACGGTAGCGACGTGAAATTTACACACGGCATTCTAGAGCATATTTTTAGGTCAAAGCTGTTATTTTCAACTTTCAGAGTTAATTAGTTCTTAAGATATTTAATTAAATAACGAACATTAGCCGCTTTTAAGCCTAATGCTTAGATGTTTTTTGCCAATAACTTCTGAAATCTTTATTAGACAACAATTATTTTTATGCCATTTTAAAGACCAGAAAATGATATTCTTAATGCTATTAATTCCATTACGATGAAATGTTTTCTCTGATTGCTATAAAGGTTTAAAAATATTTTTTAACGTAATTTCTAACAATACTTTTTATTCTTATAGAAATAAATTCAAGCCAAATTACTGTTTCGCGCGCGGGCTTTTGCCAGTGTTAAAGTTAATATAAAAAAATATTGCTTTCTTTGACCATAAACAACAAAGGAGACTTTACACTTCCGGTTTCCTGTTGTGGTAGCATTTACAGCTTTTAATGCGGTTACACAGTGATCCAATGACGTTAGTGAATTATTCTCTCGATGTTTTGTTTAATTTTCACAGTGAGATATTACAGAATATCCTTCTGTAGATACGGTTATGGGCATTAACAAGGAGCATCATATTCTGTAGAGCTCTTCAAGATCTTAGAATTGTCAGGGGCACCTTCCGACAAGCCTAGATTGATAGTCGGTGTGCCAGTACTACTAATACGTAACCTCGATATACCGAGACTGCGCAATGGCACACGGTCATAAATTACAAACCTAGGTCCAAACGTCATGAAAGCTACTGTTATGACTGATATAGGGAGAAGAGAGAGTGTTTTAATTCCACGCCTTCCGATAACACCGAAGGATTTATCACCTCAATTCAAAAGGTAACAAATCCATGTAAAAATATCATTTGCGAGGCTCAGGGCCAGACACTGAAAGTGGCAGGCGTACATTTGGAAAAACCATATTTTTACCATGGGCAACTATATGTGGCCTGTTCACGTATGTACAGCCCACACAACCTCTACATCCGTGCAAATAACGTGGTATACAAAAGTATATTAGCATAGATAAAAAATTCACATAACTATATCAGCATACATGTACAGTACACCCCTGTCAGCCATCCAATTAAGTATTATCAACCGTCAGAACTTTTACTTTCCTCTTTCAAAATGCAACAAAACATTTACATTCGTGAATTAAAAAAAATAATAATTAAAATTCTTTGCGCACGAAGTCGCGGGTAACAGCTAGTTAATAATAATTTCCTTTTAGAAATAAATCACGCAAATCAAATGCAGGATAATTTAAAGCAGATATTTATAATATACCAACTTATAAACATTAATTTAAGTCTAAACATGATAAAGCATACATTATCAGAAAAATAATTTAAATGTAAAAATGTTTGTTTTCTATGTGAAAATATTTTTGCGGAAAAAGAATTCTGAAAAACGTCTCATATAATTTATACCTAGCTACTCAAGGAAGCAAATCGTCTGCCAAAACAGAAAAAAAGATACAACTATTACTCTAAACCATCGTTGTTATTACTCATTGCTTAAAGATACGCTTTGACATCCACGGAAAAATATGGAAGGCTCTTCTTACTTAAATATTCAAGGCATTTCAAAAATAAATCTTAAGTCTTCATTTTTCTTGGCTTTAAGTATCCTAATTAAAGTTTACGTGATTAATGAGTAATTGAGCGGGGAAAATTGTAAGGCCCGCATAATTATCGAATTCCGGGATCCTTAATATGGAAAAACTTGTTAAGAGGTATACCGATATCAAACAATAACTGCTTGGAATAATTATTTAAAGACTTTGGGAATGTACTGCAACGAGGAATAACAACTGACACATCTGTAAAGTATGGTGATATTTCTCAGTTGCTTGAAGATGAAAAAAATTAAAAGTTCATTTGTTCTCAGTGTTCCGAAGTATAGAATTCGTTTCTGCAGAAAGATTTAATCGAAAAATTACTTATGATTAATCTTTGTCTCAAAAAACATCTTATTTTACTTTAGAAGACATAAAGGCTTTTGAGTTGTTAGGAAAAATAATATATTTCTCTTCTTCCTGAAGATAGTTTTCATTTGGAGATTTTAAACTTGAGCAGAAATAGTATAAAAAATCACTACTGCTACTTTGTTTTAAAAAAAGATATTTTTAGAACTATAAGTAGGGAATTTCTTTTAAAAAATACTTACATTATTAATTATTTAATAGAAAATCAGAGAGATAATTTTAAAATGCAGCATATTTTTCAATATAGGTAGAAAACAAATTATTTCAAAATAGAAGATAATTTTCTCATCTTTTTCAAAAGATATTAAATATTTGTTTAAAATCAAGATGAAAACCACATAAAGTAATATGTAAAATGCTTTATGAAATTTTAATGAAAAGGCGTTTTTAAATAATGTATTTGAACTATTAAACCTCTCATTTAGTCATAATTATCTTTCGTAAACAAGTGAGAGTGGCCATGATATTTATTAACAAATTTATTTTCTTATTGAATTTTGTTTTAATTATAATTATTTGCAGATTCAAAAAAATTATCGTAACAGAATTTCAATTAATAATGCTAATTTTCTGTTTAATAATACATGGTCTACATGGTAAAAGTTTACTGAATACAAATGAATGAAGTAAGAAACAAAGAAAGGCGATTTTATAAAATTACCAATGTTCAAGAAGAAATTTGAATTAAGATTTTAACTGAACCCTAGTTAGGGGCGATTATTACATGCCTCATGTTAGGTGCGGCAATCTCTCAAATCGCATTTACTTTTTCTTATCTTAATCTTTAATTTTTAAAATTAAATACCTAAAATATATTTTCATTATTGCCCTTGTTATTTTATTTCCACAATGTTGCGAAAATATTCTGCAAAATTTCTTCATAATCGTTCTCATCGCAAAGATTGTAATTTTTAGATTTTATCGCGAAACTAGAAAATAAAGTTCTAGAGTTAGTAGCACCGATTTTGGACAACCATTCACAATTTCGATAAGAAATTATCTCACCTCTTTTCTCCATTTGGTATTAAACAATTACAATGGAATAAAATTGAAAATGTGTCTATAAATGATAAAAATAAACGAAGAGAAAAATTGCGACTTTGGGTGAGATTATTTTATAGATCGGTATTGCTGTTTTTTGTCTTCCGCGATGGGTGGTAGAAGCCAAAACCTCGTTAATCCACACTCCTTGAAATTAAATGAAGATCACTAAAAGGGGATGAAACCATGGATTTGAAGGTGAAACGCAAAATGTGCGTTAGCGGTCTGAGAGTTCAACAGTTTCTATCGGATGTGTAATTAAAACTCTTATTTGAGAAGAGAATTATTATTTAAAATATTTATTTTATTATCTCTTTTTTGAAAAAAAGTAGTACATTGTTGTATCGAGCCAGATTCTGATACGAAAAAAAATGCGTTTCACATCTTGATTATTCCTCATTCATAAAATTGATCTTCTTTATGTATATTATCTTTATCCAGGCATTCAAAAAATGATTTTTTATAAATATGATAGAAGGCATTCAGTATTGTTACAGGATTACTCTCTTCGAAGCAATCAGTCTCTCAAGACGTGAGTAGAAGTGTCTCTTACAGTGTGTCAAAAAGTACGTCTTATAGTTTCTCAAAAAGACAATCAGTATTTTTAGAGTATCTCAAGAAGACAATAAGTATTATTACAGTATTTCAGAAGATAATCAGTGTTTTTAGAGTATCTCAAGAAAACAATCAATATTATTACAGTATCTTAAGAAGATAATCAGTATTTTTAGAGTATATCAAGAAGACAATCAGTATTATTAAGGTATCTTAAGAAGGTAATCAGTATTTTTTGAGTATCTGAAGAAGACGGTCAGTACTGTTACGGTATTACTCTCTTTGAAGCACTGAACAGTAGTAAAAGGGAAAGAGCACGAATGCTCCCCTTGGACCTTCTCTTATGCTTCTAAAATAAGGTGTGTTTTGTGTTCAACTTTGTAGTTTAGTGAGGACATATTTGAATGCATTAATGAATGGTACTTCCTTCCTTGACCGATTTGGCTCCCAATTTGTAATTGACTTACGGTTTTGGTATGAATATCACATATTCAATTCATGGATCTAACATATTGTGCTCTTAACTCTTTCTAAGGCTGTTCTCACCAAATTCATCAATTTTTTAAAAGCATTTTTTAAGTTATCGCCAAATTTTTCTATGAAACAAAAACCTGGATGTTCGAATTTCTTATCTCAAACCATAACGAAGTGCCTTGACTTGGTAATTAAATATTAACAGAAAATAATGTCAGACAATCAGCTAAATGATTTTCCTTTCTTAAATTAATCTCAATTACAAAAGTTATTTTATTATACCACTACTAGAAACAAAATGGCCTTATAAAGGGTTAACTTATTACTTTCACATAAAAGCGAATAGACATAGAATAGATGGTAGCAACGACCAAAATATGCTAAAAATAATTTTTTCAAATGAAATAGATTGTTGTCAAAAGAAATAATCATGTACAATGAAATAAGAAACCCCTTTCTTTTTCCATTTTCAGATTTCATGGTAATATGATAAGAATTTACGTATTAAATGACGCTGAATTATTCTTTTAAAGATCGGATATGAAATTAAAAAACAAACTAAAGAAAACAACACTAGTTCCTTATAATAAAAGTAATTTTAATTATGGTATATATAGTTATTCGTTTCTTAATTACAGTGTGTACCGTGAAATCGTAATAGCAACCGTACCTCATTATTTCTCTCACTTAATCAGAAAATATCTGGTGATCAGATTTTAACACAATTAGATTTTTAAAAAACTGAAGCCTTCTAGACACTACTTTTAATTTAATTACTAATTATGCATCTATATATCTTCTATAATACCCTAAATAAACTAGAAATATTGTATTCGTCTGAAGTTGCATAGTTGTATACTCCTCTAGTTGCACAGTTGCATAAGAATTTCATACTCCTTATGATTATGCTTGACTTAATTTCTGACAAATAAAAAGTCTGGCAATTTTTTTCAATGCCGCATGCATATTTAAAAGATCTAAACAATCATTGAAATCTTTCAATGACGAAAATGCATTATTTTTAAAATTTAATTTGCCATTCAGTATGTGAGATTATAGATAACGTCGAACAAATTTTATTAATTAAGTTTCATTATCATATTTGAAGCCATAAGCGGTAGGGTGTACCTAACCAAAGCTTAGGTGATTAGTTAGTAAACGTGAATTGAATTTACCGCATTTATAGAAATAGTCAGTAATTTACACAGAGTAACTTACGATTATGCCCAATCGAAGGATTAATCACGTTTACCACAACATATTTCTATGAGAGATTGCCTAATTAATAATTATGTAATTAGGGGATAAACGAAGAGAGTGAATTTATTAGTAATGGAAACAACCCTTTGAAAAAAATGCTGCGCAATTCAAATATTTGAGATAACTGATTGATAATGACGAAAAATGAATTCTTTCGAGTACAAAAATGAGAAAGAAATAATTCTCTGGCTTCTGAAAACAGGATTAAAATATAAACTAGATGATTGCATTCAAATTTACTGAGAAACATGTGTTTTGCTTTTAAAATCATGTCATAGCCATGGTAAAATATTTTGCATTTTTCCCGCGATCTAAAAGCATTCAGTGAGAAAATTGGATGAATGCTAATTATGGAATGTCGTTAAGACATAAAGAACGAATTCCGTAAGGATTTTAAAAGAATAATTAAAACTTCAAAAGCAACAATTCTGCTCAAACAATTTAGACAATGCAACTCAAACGCAACATGAAAATAGCGATCTACATATTATTTTTGTAAATATTTAAAAGGTTTTCCTCTCGGAAAAAAAAGTTAAATATTGCTTGAAAATTATTACAGAAAAAAGTGGCTCGCATACTGTTTGCAGCATTATGTTATGTTATGAAATTCACTTTTTTTCTTTCGACACTAGATTTAGGTTTCTCTTCTGCTCCTAAACTTCGGGATAAATATTTTTATCGGTAGTTTAGAACATAGACCTCGAAGGTGTTTTCCCCACTTTTTCTGTGTCGATTATTTTTTACTTTAAAAGTCATGCACGTTTTAGATACAGATGATTTGTACTATGGACGATAAAGCAATTTTAATCCTTGGGGATTAAAAATGGTCAAATACATCGTTAAAAAATTAAATATGAAGCAATTAATTCTCTAATGTATGACTTTGGATGTGTTTATAAGCTGAGAACTTTACTGGAGAAATTATCTAATATTTTTACAAAATACTGATGGATATTTTCGTTTTTTTGAGCCGCATAAATTAGAAACTCACAAAGTAATTTAAGCGGAAAAAGAAAGTAAACATTGTTCATTTCTAATATCCTCTATCATTTAATCGGCATAATTTTGTATTCTTTCTACTTAATCCAAAGGATTGAAAATGAAATTAATAAAATTATTTATGCAAAAGCCGCGGTTTTAAACAACGCACGCTATAAACTTTAATTTAGTTATAATAATACCTGAAGTTTTTAAAGTTGAACGAAGGCTATTTTGGGACGAACCTCGCAATTTTAAACTGTAGTCGGATAAAGAGGACGATGAATGAGCTTCTTCAAACCTCCGCACTACACCAGTGAGATGATTTTCGATCTAAGGTGGGACATTTAGGGTGCTCCAGGTTTATATGCATGGCGGATCTTCAGCGGAATCAAGTTTAAAACTTGGAACAATCTGGCCACATGCTGAGACCTTACCATTAAGCCATCGCGGTCCCTCAGAATTTTAAGTAAAACGTTATTATTTGCTAATCAATGTTATTAGTGATTAATAAAAGCATCAAGTTATCGTCAGATTTTAGGAATTCAATTAGCAGTCTTTGAAAACATTTTTTTGTATAAACAGTCCTATTGCATATAAAAGAAGTAGAAGCAGTTAAAAGAAATTTAAAGGAAAAATATTACATTGGTGACATAATATTGGATTTTACATAATTTAGTATGATAACTATAGTAATGAAATAAATAAAATATAACGATGCTGAGGGAAAATAGGTATTTATTTCATTTTTTTAAATTTATAAAAGATATTGTAGAGTATTAGAATATCCTCTCAAAAGTACGTAAATTGTTTACAAATATATTGTCATGCACTTCTAAAATTCCCTTTTATTGGCCACTAGCCGCCCTTGGCGACCAGCTTGTTCGTCCGGAATAATGGTTTTCCTGGTTTTTAACCTATTACTAAGGGATGCGAATTTATTTGAAATTTTACTTTTGTAATTCGATAAGACTGGAAAATATGAAATTAATAAAAATAGAAATTTATGAACAAATCAATTACATTTTACAAAACCTTCTTACGAAAATAATTTTAATATTCACCATTTATAACTCATTGTGTGAGCACGGTCAAATTTAACAGCAACAAATTATCTGATAAGAAGAGTTGCAAAATATCTAGGCCATTCTATATTATTTCTGTTGACAATATCCCTTTATCTCATCTGATACAAGGCCTACAGCGATGAATAAGATATCATTGGATGAGATTTTGAACTGGTTGCTGATATAGAATACTCTTATTTATGAGCAAACAACATGGATTTGCATCTCATTTCACAAAGCTTAATAAGCTATATACATATTATCACGTATCTTTATTTGACTTCGGTAAATTTAATTTCAACAACCCAACAAATAAAATCATTCTGGGCGGAGGGGAGGTTAAATGTGTACAATTTTTGCTTAGGTTTTCTAAAAGAATTGAAATTTCCAAAAACAGTATCAAGAAAAATATTAAAATTTATCAGTTAGACTTAAAAGCACCGTATGGTCTCGTCGCAAAACTTTCGCCAACTTATAGACCTTACTCATGTAAATTCTCAGCTAAATTTGGAGGTTAATAGCGTGAAAAAATTCGCCAAATTTGGCGACCGTGTTTTTTAAGTTTAACCAAAATATTAATTAAAAAGATATAACTGTCAGAATTTTGAAAATAATACATTTTGTAAAGAGTAAAAGTTTCTTTCCATTTTTTTCTTAGTCAAAGTATCTAAAAGGAAAGTAACCTGAATTATAATAAGATTAAAAAATTTTTATTGGAAAACAAGCAAAAAAGCAACTTGTATTTTATAAAGAAAGTTGTATTTAATGGATTTTTGCAGCGTTTAACCCTTCATTTCATTCTTTATCAAATTTGATACATAATTTATTTTTCATGTTAATAATGAATAGAAAATTTTTTGTTCACTCGTACACGTTGTATCAAATTAGAAAAATCATAAGAAACCGGATAATAATTATTCGTTCAATTTACCATGCACAGCAAAGGTCCTATTGATAAGTCTGTAGTAGTCAGTTATTCAATTCCAGAAACACCTATTGTTAGATTGCAAAAATTGCATCTACATCATTTTTCGGTTTTATCAGTATTTTTAAATATTTAAATCTTCGACACCAAAGTTTCTTTCGAATCGTGTGGCATCTCTGGCAACTTTTGAAATTTAAAAAGTAATTTTTAACAGTTTTATTAAATATCTAAATTTTTCTTAGTTATTTACTTTGTGTCCGACTTAAATATTAATTGTGTTTACTTTTGATGTCTTTTCATTTAATATTTCAAGTTAATTAAATTATAAATCGAATTTATTCAACGGGACTATTTACTCGCCATCTTGTTTCGCGGATGAATTTTTATGTGAATGGGCTTTGACTGGAAGCGTTTTACTTTGTGTAATTTTGAATTGAGTAACGGTACAAGAAGGAGGTGTGTTTTTCACCTGCGGGCTCCTGGAGGCCGTTGGGCCTTCAGAAGCTTGTCCCTGTTTTTATACTGTTGGTTCCCATAAAAATGGCAAAAAGGTGACCATCAAGAATTTTTTCCATGTCCTTCTGCAAGTAAAAAAAAATATCACTGAATATCGAGCCTGTTAATTGGCACGAGTTTGAACTGCAGCGGTTTGTGTTCGCATTTGGAATAATGACTGTTGAATTCCATTTTAGCTCTTCGTAATAATTACTGAACGAATGGGGTGTGAATTTAGTCCTTTCCAACAATCTGTAGATTGAATGAACTTAATAGCAAGCTGAAGTTATCCGTTCTCAGTTATTGGATAGATCTATTCAAACTACCATGCACAGCAATACAATAATAATTGAGCAGCCTGTTCCTCGTAGTCTTCTTTGTCGTGGTGAATGTGAAAGTGAAGGAAGTTGTGGGCTTCAATTACGCAGCTGAATCACCTATAAATAGTAAAAAAGTTTGTACCTAATCAATCGAATGTGAATGAAAAAAAAACGTGTTTCAGTGTTTGGATTCATCGTTAAAGTTTATACCAAAAATAATTTTTGAAAGAAAGTCTTTTCTTTGGGTTGATTGCTATGCAAGTGTGAATACGGAATCGTACATCATGTGTCTTTAAAAATTTTTCACGAATAAAGTGTGCACTGTGCATTGTCAACATATATCAATTTTTTATAGAAGCAAAAATGTTTCTTGGATTTAAGTATTTTTGTTTTTTGCATCTTTTTATCATATCGAGCCTGCAGCGCTTGTTTTGTTATGATGTGTAGCTACATTTCTCATTTGTATTTTTATCTTGATTGGTTATGTGCATACTAAATACTATTAATTCATAATAATATGGCAGTAATACTTAATTTAAACATTTATTAAATAAAAAATATTTTAAATTTATAACTTGATTCTGTTTCAATTTTCTCTAATTATTTTAAACAGCGCAATGCTTCTTATGTATTCAGTTTATTAATTTCTTTAGCGGCCAAGTATTTTCAAGTGTCGCAAAGGTAGGTGCATAATTAAGGTGCAGCTAAAAATTGTATTATTTGTATGTTTAATTTTCAGCGCCCAATATTCATATTATAATTGATATATATTAATCTAAATTTTAATATTGGGCACCAATCTTGCATTAACGTTTCATAATTAACATCCCAGCACCAACACCTATTGACATATTTACTCTGTTTTTAGGAGGAGTCATTTAAAAGGAGTCTTGCATCTTTGATGGATTCGTCAATTCCTCTCTCTCTCTTCTACAAATAAATACCATTTAATATGACTTTTAAAATAATTTTTTATTGTTTCAAAAGAAAATAATTATTTGAAACTTACATTAAATTCAATTTAATAATATCACAATTCTATTTTGATTTTTTTGCGTATTTTTCTGTTGTTATATGTAAGCTACCCATGCCAGAAACATTTTTTATTTCGAAATTTAAAAAATCGTGCATTAAAGGTCTAAAATGTTATTAGAATAGAAATTGCATTACAAAAAATATAATTATGCATGCTCTTTGCTGAATTACATTTTCCATTTTGGAATATCGACAAATTTTTTAAAAATTTTCTAAAATTAGGGGAAAAAACATACCGTAATAAAAGTGGTATCATTAAAAAAGTAATTCTTTGAATTTTAAAATCGTTATTGTGTTGTAATCGTTTCGGAAGGTATCATGGAAATACGTGATCAATTTTCTTAATTATTAATTAATTGACATTTTAATTAATTTTTGGACTTAGAAAAGTTGACATTTGGTCTGGCAAGTCACGTGTGCAAATTTCATCATGATCAGACAAAAACTGTGGATTTTAATAGAAGAGATACATACGCGCAATCTTTCATGCACTGAATCAAAACTGAATATCAAATTAAATGAAGTTCACAAAAGCACACATAAAATTAATTATTTTAGAAATGCCTGAAATACTTAAAGACATTTAGAAAAAGAAATGGTTTTTAAACTTTGCGAATATTTTTTTCATTTGTTACTTTTGCTTTTCTATGTTCGTCCCAAAATATTAAAATTAAAATATGGATCGATATTTATTGATAAATTAATATTTAGATAATAAAGGTAAAATTCTTTGAATTATGTTAGTATATTTATAATCTCATATTAGTTCTCTGGCTGTATGTCAAATGATGTAAGTGTTGTATATGAATCAGCGTGTTCCAGCAGTTCTTTGAATTATACTACAATATTGATAATCCCATATTAGTTCTCTGGTAGTATGTTAGATGATGTAATAAGTGTTGTTCATGAATCAGTATGTTCCATAACCCTTGTTTGTTCCAACTCTGTATATGTAACTGGAATTGATATTCTTATACATATAGCGAAATATGAAATTTTAATTTTTGTCAATTTTAATTTTTAATGATTTTTTTTAATTTTCATAAGTCAATTAAAAACGTCCATTGGCAAATAAAGATAAAATTCTAGTTTATTTCTATCATAATACATCTATATAATTGTGAGATACATTTTAAGAAAGGGGCTATTTGTAGCTAAAGTACCTGTGAATGAAACGTTACTATAAGTGCGTATCTATCATAAAATTACTATACCACGTATCTACTATTTTGGAGATTGGTTTCAGTTAGGTTTTAATTTTTTGTGTATTTCATCAAATCGAAAAAAAGTAAAATGGGTTAAAACACAGTTTTCATAGACTTAACACGTTTTGATTTACAAGATTCTAAACGAAATTTTGAGGGCTTATACACAGAAAAATATCGTTTCATAATTTTATTCCAAAAAAATCTTCCATTTTATACTGAAACTGCTCATAAATTATTTCGTTCTGAAACAGATATATCCAATTGAAGTAAATTATAAAGTAATATTTATTTTAATGGAACAGCATACTTCTTGCATGTATTTTCAGCCAAAATGTTGATCAGACTCGTATTCTGCGAAACATAAAAAATTAAAGCATGTTTATGATAAGTTTCCTGATGTCGAACTTAATATCTTCCAGCTATGATCATTGGATATTTGGAATAGTCTTTAAATACTGCATAACCAAAATGAACTTCTCTTAATATTTATAAGGAATTAATGCAAAGGAAAGTTTTCTCAAGAAAACACACCTTTCCTGTTATTTAAATTGAATTTCCTTCTTGAGGTGTTCCTTTTTACTTTCGAATATCTTCACATTTCGAATGTCAAAAATTATATAAAATATTACGCAAGTTTAATACCATTTCACCAAATCATTCGAAATTTTAGTTCAATTTTTTATGCAAAATAAAAAAAAGAGTTTCCTTCCTGGTTCTTTTGAGAAGCAAATAGTAGAAAGAAATATAGTGAGTTAAGTTTGCAGAATTTTTCTCGGTATTATTTCTTTTAAAAATAATTTCTCATCTGAGTTTTGGAAATATGCACGAGACAGCAGCTGCCGAAGAAACGTTTTCTGAGGTATTTGAAAACTTTCAACTTCGAAAAAAGAAAAGATTACTTTGTGGAAGATGAAACGTAAATGACACTTAATTTTCAGATTTCGTCTTTTTTTACTTAAAATTTTTCACTATTTTTATTAGATGGGAAAATCTAAACCTTATATGCAATTGTGAAGTGCAAATTTAGTGAAAAAACCATACGCAATTTAATAATCATGCGAAATTTATGGTATTCTTTTAATATTCGAAAATTAATGAGCATTAAGTAGCATTTAGAAGGAAATGACAGCTTTTGAACTATATATATATATTCAAAAAGACATTTTTTACGTATTTATTCATATATACTGCAACCTCTGTGGAAGTGACTTCTAAGAGTCGAGTTTTTACAAACAAATAAAGCGAAGAAATTCTTGATCAATTTTAATTACTCTGGATGATAATAATCTTAATTCTTTAATCTTGAGTTTCTTCATTCCTACCGAAAATCTGTCAACAGTTTTATTGAAATCGACGCTGAAAGTTAATGCTAAATTTAAATTAAAAAATATTCTGAAATTATGAGTCGTTTCGAGTCGTGAATAATGTGTGGCGGCTCTCCAGGTCATGGAAGGTCTGATGCCTCTTCACATTAAAGCCAAAATGCAATCAACACTGGTAAGGGTAGGCCTCCTGGGTAGAAATTGCGATTACGAAGGTATCTATTTTGACCATGAAAGCTATGAGCAGCCATCACCACCATCAACAATACACCCTGCACTTTTTAGCCTGGAAGATAGAATCACACATGGGGGACAAGTTCCTTCCAATAGAACGCCAATTGAAGTGTACACAGATGGCTCAAAGATAAACGATCAAACGGGCAGCGCTTTCTGTGTCATTTGAAGCCATCACTAAAACCTGGAAGGCCAAGCTGAGCCCAGCCAATACTGTGTTCCAAGCAGAAATGCTAGCCCTCAAAGCAGCCATCGAGTGGGCCAACACTGCAAACGAAAATGTCAACATCTGGAGCGACGGCGAGTCTAGCCTCCAAGCTCTTAAATCCTTTAATGTAAAGAGCAAAATCACTCAAGAGGCACAAATGACCCTTCTGGAAAATGCCAGAATCAGGCTCGGCTGGGTAAAAGCACACATAGGCATAAAAGGCAATGAAATAGCAGGTACCCTTGCGAAGGAGGCAACCACGGATGGAATTCCAGCCAGCCTTCCATTCCCATAAAGTTTCCTAAAGAAATAACTTCTACAGCTCTCACTCTCGCGTTGGCAAGCTGAGTGGCAGATTGGACTGACAGATTGGTTTACAGCATTATACCGAAAATATCTAACAAACAGCTGCACTGGTCCAGAGAATGCATCCAATTCGACACTGGCCATGGGCCCTTCCCCAGCTATCTCAAGAGATTCGGTCTCCACTCTACAGACTACTGCGGATGTGGGGAAATAGGAAATCCCCTTCACTATGCAACGAGATGTCCACTTACTTTATCTTATCACCACAAGGAACCAAGCCCACAATTCACAGTCCATTGGTGGAAGAGCGCCCTATCCAGAAAACTCTCAAGACGAAATATAGATAATTTAATCACATTCCTGGCGACTAACGAAGACCTAATTAAAAGTCAAAATACAACACCGTCACATACTCCTGACTAGAAATAAATACTCCCAAAGATTCATCTCCAAGAACCAGAAGCCCGAAGAATTCCCAGTTGAGCAGCAGAGCACACTAGCTTAAAAACATCAACCAGCCACCACCAATTCTTCCGTAATTCATTCGAAAAATTCACCCTTCACATCACTGCCAACCCTTGAGTAACAATTCCAGCGATCCCTCAGTATAAATATCAAGAGAGAACAAAAAACCAGTCCCACGAGTTTTAGGATGGTTGCGACAATTATCATCATATAACCGGTTGTGTTACATTATTCAATTCTTTTTCGTCGCGTCGAACAACACTAACAGCCTTGAATCATGGAGCTGCAACTGAATGAAAAATTGTAACTAAATGAAACATTCAACCCTTTCACTGCACTCAAATTTGATAACTCTCCTTGTAAATTTCTATTATAATACTCGGATTGTAATCATCAATGTGTTTTTTATTCTTCTTTGTTCATGTATAATTATGTTCCCTCTCAAGTGTATTTATATCCTAATGTTGTAATTTTTTTTTGCTTTTGCTTTTCAATAAAGTTTCACACATACTCATCCAACCGACAGGGTGCCGTTTAGGCGCCGAGTTCGGGGGTATGCTGTGGTGTTATGTGTATTAACCCATTAAAGGCAAAAATAATTTAAAGCATAGATTTCAGTAAATTTTAATAAACAATATTTAGAACACCAACATTAAGTTAACTGTCAAGAAAAATTAAATGAATGCTTTTTATTTTTCACATTGAGAAGATTTTGTCTTGTTTCTTTTTAAATAATATTACGTTAAAATTTATTATTTATTGTAAAATTTTATGAAAATGGAGGTTGAGTTTCTACAACACTAGCTAACATAAAACTCAATTTTAAATAAACGCAGTTAGTAAATTTTACAATTTTTGCAATATATATGTAAAGTTTTATATTCAATTTTTCATTAATTACATTTACAAATATTTTATTAAAATTATTTCAATCAAAGAATTTATTTCTATGAACTAGTTTTGAATTTGGTTATATTGTTTCATCTAAAGTAATTCTAATATAGTATTATATTAGTTGCCTTTGGTTGCCAGCTCGTTGGCCGGGATTTTAGGTTGCGAAAACTTTTAATTAAATCTTTTATACGTAGTTAGTGGTTTTCTTAAGCAAGGTATTTTTTAAATTTGATATTTAATAAACATTTAATTGATGAAGTTTTATAAGCTTTTAGAATTTGTAAAAAAGAATGTTCATGTTAAAGCACACAGTCTGAATAAATTTTGCTTTAATCTTCCGAAATGCCAAAGAAGATAATGAAAGAAAAGTTTTGTATTTTGCTATTTTAATTTATTTAGTTTTTAATTTTATATCAAGAACAATTTTGAATATTTCAAAGCAATATACGCATATAGAAAATACATACCTGATCGAATTATTGAAAAATATTGGCTTCCGTAATGGAAAAATGATAAAATAACAGTTAATTAACTGTATTATTTAACACTTTTAATCAGTTTGTCTATCTAAACAAACCTGTCTCCGTGACCTATTTCCATCGATACTAGCTATGTAAAGATGCGATAACATATACCTGAGTTACAGAGGTTTTGTTGAGGACTGTATAATCATAGAAAAAATCTCGACTTCAAGAGTAAGTCAGTGCCAGTATAATTATTAGAAAATCGTGTTAATTAATGCAATAACTGTTTGCTTAACTTTCTAAAAAATCATTTTGTATTATTTAACATATCTTTTCACTACAGATTCGACATGAATAATTTATGTCTGTAATTTATTACATCTTTGACTTTGGACAGATCATTCAAATAATATTAGTATATACTGAATGTAGTAATTAATTAAAAATAATATTAAATTAAATGACATTTGAAACATATATCTTATTTACAGCAGAATTTTTTAATTACACATATATTATAGGAAAAAATATATTCCTTATCAAATGCTTTTATATATTTTATTCAACAGTTTTTCAAAAAGCTCATTTTTCAATTGTTCGCTCAACAAATAAATCTGACAAAAATAACATCTTTTATTTAGAAACTTAAGGAATAGTTGATTTGTTATTCGAAAAAATATGTTTTATGTAAATTGAATAGAACTCTTTAAAGATATTCTCAGAAATTTAGATTATCGATCAAGTGTTTTGCTTTGTAAATTTCTGGAAAACATCTGCACCATTTACATCACGTGACTGTTCCTGATTTTGAGAGACGTTTCTAGAAGTAATAAATTTTAATATTTTTGCATGTAGGAAGAAAATGCGAATTAATATTCTGAAAATTTCCTTCTTAAATTATTGAAGACATAGTTTTTATCAAGACAAAGAAAAAAATATACATAGAATAAGGAATGAAATATATAGCCTCTCAGATGTTTGCCTGTAATTAAAAAAGTTAAATATACAGCGTAGTTTAAAAGGTTTCCAAGAAACTTTTAATGTTTATCAAATATAACGAAGAAAACCAATTTTGCAAAGGAATATACAGAAAGAAACATTGTTTTCATGTGTTGGTGGGTATCTTTTGACTTAAGTGAATCGGACAACCCAGACATGATTATTCCAGTCCAACATGCACAAAAAGTAGTTTAATATAATTGTGTAAAGGAGAGCTAATGTAAAGGGCGATCTGAGATGTAATTTAATTATGAAACATCCTTAATCCTCCATTATGCTCGACAATCTCTCATATTCCAAGCCCTTTTTATTTCGATTCTGTATACAATGTCTAGCTATACAGGGTTCCCACTTATATCCGTTACACCCCACTTAACTTCTAAACGGTGACAGCTTAGGCCATAAAGTTGGTGTCTATGTATTGTAAAAAGGCTATCCGCTACTCGATGGGACAACTTACAACGGCATCTATCGGCAAATTTTGCAGTTAGCGGTCCTATCTCGAGAACAGTACAAGATACGGTGGAAATGTCAACTAAATAATTGTAGCACGTCTTCGATTTAGTACAAAAAGATACCTTGTACACATTAATACAAAGAAATGAACGTTTAAAGTGCACATTTGTTTGTTCTCGATTTCACAAACTGTGACGTCTCTAAACGGGTTAAAACGAGAATAATCAATTAGTTATCACAATATACCTTTATTTTCGGTGTTCAAAGTGCTCTCCGTCATCTACAGATTTGAGTCCTTGTTTAATTTTCACTTTGCACACGTTTTAGCATATAGTTGGTGCGCAAACACATGCAACAGTATTACGTCCTACAATGTTGGTGGAAAGGTCCATACACCTGCTGTTTGAGTTATTTCCACAATAAAAAGTATAATGGGGTCATTTTTTGCCCGAAGAATAACATTTTCTCCTTTTATTCGTGTCACATGATGTCAAAATTTCCGAAAATGCGAGCAAACAAATGCGCATTTTACACGTTTTGTTCTCAAAATTATTGCACTCAAGGTGACTTTTCGTACTAAATCGAAGACGTTCTACAATTTTGCGATTAACTTTTTCCCCGTATCATGTACCGTTGTCGAGATAGAACCGCTAATTCCAAAATTTGCCGATAGATGGAGTTGTAACTTGTCTCATCGAGTAGCGCATAGCCTTTTTACTATACCTAGACACAAACTTTATGACCTAAGCTGTGACCGTTCAGAAGTTAAGGGGGTTTAACAGATATAAGTAGGAACCCTGTATACGATAGTATGCAGTTTAAAATATGAAAATAAGAAAATTAAAGAAGGAGAGGAAAGGAAAACTTCCTTGTTTGGGCTCGGTCATCTGAGAGATTGGAATTACAATGGTACCCTTTCGCGATGGGTAATTGAAGACGGATTTCGTTAATCAAAATTAAATGAATATAGCTGAGAGGGCTCTAATACACTACAATTCGATCTCAAGGAAGAACACTTAATATATCCAAATGATCGGGGAGGTTACCAGCGCTAAACGAAGGGTTAAACAGACGCTTGTTCCATCATAAATTAGTTGAACCGAAATATTGCGCAACCACATCTGGCACAATAAGCAGTCATTGTGTTTGTAAGTAATATAATGTTGTTTAACTCTTTGTAACTAAACAACTCTTTGTTGTTAACTCTGTGCCTTTGACCGGAATAATAATGTCTGGTTGCTTAGTTCTTTGTGGCGAAATTACGCGCTCCTTCTCGATACTTCCAACTACATGCTTCTACTTAAAGGTATCTGTTCATCACTTAAACTTTTGGGCATGCATCTTCACTTAAACATTTAGGTATACTAAATACTCTCGTTAACCTTTCGATATGCGTTCTGTGTTTAACATTCCATGAATTCTGAAAATTAATACAAATTAGTGAATCATGCAAAATATATCAATCAGACATTTCAGCTATGTATTTTTACTGCAAAGTAACATCATTACATTTTTTAAATTTCATTCTTAACTTATATTTCTTACTTTGATTAAACCTGAATGTGCATCTATTCAACCCGGGAGGACGCGCGCTACAATGAGTTACCCGAAGACTCACTCGCAAGGAGATGTGTTACACCCCTATTCATTAATTCGCTACTTAACCAAAACTAGCAACATTCTTTTTTGGTATATGTGTTCCAAATGATCCATGGTAAAAATTTTAGTTATATAAGAACGATTTTCCTAATGAAAAATTTAGTAAATAATACATTATATTATTCAGCGCATTGCAAGCATATAGGAATTTTTTTTCTTGCATACATATTTTTTACATTTTTTAGAAAAGAATCATCGATATAATCATCGCTATACAATGTGGATAACAAAATTCTGCTTCTAATTTTCTTAGATACACATGAAACTTTTTTCTGAAATCGAAATAAAGAATTCAACGGAGTTTATCTTTAGATCCGATAAATTTAGGGCATAATTCACTTTTATTTTTCAGGATAGTTTCTACAATTTCAAGCTTTTTCTCTAATAGTTTTTGAGAAAGCAGATAAGAAAAATGCCAGATGACTACATTTACATTACGTCCAGAATAATATAAGACTTGCATCAATTTCATGGCATTGTCATCTGCACTCATTATCCAGTTTAGAAGTCTTGTACCTGGAAAAATCTCCATTTTAGAAATATAGAATGTTCTTGAATCCACTTGTTTCCTCACTAAAACTTAAATTTTGAGACATCATTATTCTAGCATCCCTAACACATTCACTCAAATGAACAAAGAAGTCTTAGTCTTGTTCTATTATCTTTTTTGCCAATTATTGACGTCTTAGTCTTATTCTATTTTATTTGTTTCCAATTTCGTTTATTATATATTTTACCAATGAAAAGAAGACGCTCAATGCATTTTTAATTATATTTATATAGACGTTTGGATGTAAAGTATAAATATATTACGGCTATTGCCCTGATAAATTTTCATTGATCTTAGAGTTATTTTCTTTGTTGCCAATGAAATGTTCCCATAAAGTTTTTGCTTCGTTAATTGATTTTACAAATAAATGAAAAGTCAGCGATATTGTGGTTTTCCCAATACATTAATATTTTATTTTCAGAAGATATATATGAAGTAAAATTAGTTTGGTTGGCTTTATTAAGTAATAATTATTTTCCATAGACATGAATTTATTCAAAACTCCATGTTATTTTTTTCAAAAATAAATATAACCCTTTACAAAAATAATCCTTTAATTATTGAATATTAAACTTAATTTCCCTGTAGATATCATTTAGAAAATAATACATTCATCTTGATCATTCTGTGGGAAAACAACATTTAAAATGCATAATCATGTTTGCTGTTTTACTGAGGATGTTGATAAAGTCGAGGCTATAAGTGATAACGTGATTTCTGCAGTTCATTTAAAATAACATAAACATAATAACATTCCCTGTTTTCCCCAAAAAGATAATTAGCAAATAAAAAAAATCAATCCCTTATTAAATGGTTGAATGATTTTTTTTTCAATCTTTTTTTACGTGTATCTTTTTTTTAGAATGTCTCATCATCTGCTACTCCAAATTTTAATTAAAACATGCATCGATGCTAATGATGCAAATAAAAAAAAATCGGTCTTGGAAACTTCCTGGTTTGGATTGAAACGGATATTCACCTAATTTCAGACATCTAAAATTCATTCTCCAAAAATCCTATTGCGAAACCAGATAATTTTAAAAGCAAATTCAATCACTAATAAATATCGATACTATGAGAAGTCTTGAGTTATATGAGCTTGAGCTATGTTACAACTTTTGGATTACACCTTTTAATTCATGAGAACAGATATCTCATTTGTGAACTTTTCTCAAAATGTTTCTTCTCTACCTTTGTTTCTTCAGGTAGGGAATATACACTATATGCCCAAAATTATCCGGACACTTGCAGATTTTCACATTTTTTAGAATTTCTCCGGAATGGCTTAACCGACTACCATTAAACTTCGGACATATAAAGAATAGACAATAACTCACATTTTACATTGAAGATTCGGTCCTGAGGGTAATTAGGGGACCGTCTACAAACTGATGAAGACAAAAAGGTGTTTGACCCACCCCGCTTCACAGAATACAGATAACAAGATGAAACTTTCAGAAATGGTAATGTTTAATGTGTATAATATTTACATGAATTTTTGTAAACTCAGCTCAAATATTTGGGAAGATATAAAGGTTTCCTTTAAAAATCTCAAATTTTTCCACCTGTTTTTTGCTTATAACATGCAGAGTTTTCTGTTATATTATACGAAACTTACAGAAAAGATGACAATATGTTAGAGAAGCATTTGTGTAAAACTTTGGGAAAAAGGGGTTGAATATTACTGGAATTATGAGCATTTTTAGTAAATAATGTTTTACTGCGCATGCGCGAAACATAGCGTAATTTTTCTTTCACAACTTTAAAACCAGATATATAGGGCAACTTATATAACAATATTCAGTTCAATATCGATAGTATTCAGAAAGATATCGGCATTACAACGAGCAGAATTTTAGCTCCTGCCGAAGAGAAGCTAAAAGATGAGGGGTTGTACACAAATTAACATTTTTTAAACTTATATCTTTAAATAGTTATATTGAATTGTATAGTGGTGAGAATTTGTTGAATACCCATGAACACATCTAATATTTGTAACGAATAAAAAAATATATATGTAGAATTATTAAAATATTTTAAGAAAAGAAATTAATTAGATAAAAAATCGTTTCGCCATAAAATAAATATATTTAAAAATATCGTTTGGCCGTAAAATTGTAATATGTAATTTGTTAATAATCCTGTAAATAATGTAATTAAAGTAATAAATTTTTTGTTATTTATAGTGCCTAATTAGCTGGAATTTAAGTTATGCACGCAATTGATAAGTCTTCATGGGTATTCAGCAAATTCTAACCACTATACAATTCAATATAACTATTTAAAGATATAAGTTTTTAAAAAATGTTAATTTGTGTACAACCCCTCATCTTTTAGCTTCTCTTCGGCAGGAGCTAAAATTTTGCTCGTTGTAATGCCGATATCTTTCTGAATACTATTGATATTGAACTGAATATTGTTATATAAGTTGCCCTATATATCTGGCTTTAAAGTTGTGAAAGAAAAATTACGCTATGTTTCGCGCATGCGCAGTAAAACATTATTTACTAAAACTGCTCATAATTCCTGTAATATTCAACAATTCTTTTCCAAAGTTTTACACAAATGTTTCTCTAACATATTGTCATCTTTTCTGTAAGTTTCGTATAATATAACAGAAAACTCTGCATGTTATAAGCAAAAAACAGGTGGAAAAATTTGAGATTTTTAAAGAAAACCTTTATATCTTCCCAAATATTTGAGCTGAGTTTACAAAAATGTCTGTAAATATTATGCACATTAAACATTACCATTTCTGAAAGTTTCATCTTGTTATCTGTATTCTGTGAATCGGGGTGGGTCAAACACCTTTTTGTCTTCATCAGTTTGTAGACGGTCCCCTAATTGCCCTCAGGACCGAATCTTCAATGTAAAATGTGAGTTATTGTATATTCTTTACATGTCCGAAATGTAATGGTAGTCGGTTAAACCATTCCGGAGAAATTCTAAAAAATGTGAAAATCTGCAAGTGTCCGGATACTTTTGGGCATATAGTGTATATATATACTAGCTGTAACCCGCGACTTCGTATGCGAAGAATTTGAAGTATTAATTTTTTTAAATTCACGAATGTAAATGTTTCGTTATACATTATACATTAGTGGACGTTTGATAATACATTAGTGGACGACTAACAGGAGTGTTTGCTGTTATAGTTAGGTAATTTGTTTATCTATGCTAACACACTTTTGTATACTACGTTTTTTTGTTTTATGTTTTTTGCACGGATGTAGAAGTTTTGTGGTCTGGATACGTGAACACGCCACATATTTTGCCTATGGGAAAAATATGGTTTTCCAAATGTTCACCTGCCCCTTTGAGTGTCTGGCCCTGAGCCTACCTGTTGAAATTGGATGGCAAATCCTTCGGTATTATTGGAATGCGTGAAATTAAAACACTCTCTTGTTTTTAAACACTCTCACGACGTTTGGACTTAGGTGTGCAATTTGTAACCGTGCGCAGTCTCGGTACATCGAGGTTACGTATCAATAGTACTGGCGCACCGACTTTTAATATCATCTTGTCGGAAGGTACCCCTGACAATTCTAAGGAGTTCAAGAACTCTACAGGATATGATGTTACTTGTATTTTTTTTTATTTATCTGACTTAAACTTTCATTAATCAGTGCCAAAATTACTAATTCAACAACTATTCTCTATTCCTCATATATTCTCCGTTAATGTAAATTACATCATTGTACTCAATGGTATCATCAGGCCCTTATAATCTGTGTACCATCCATCAGGCTATATGCCATCCACTTCTACCATTTAAAAGAATACATAAAACAAAATACTATATCGTCGCATATTTTCCTTTAGTTATAATAAACTTTAGTTTCTAAATTTTAATATAAACACTCTTGCAGCTATATTATATCTATCAATAGATTTCTGTCCCGGCCTCAATTTATCGACAGCTTCTTGAATAAAACTGATATGGAAAAGTATAAATCACTAAAATTAAATAGACTGCAAACTCGAAAAATGAAAATCAAGCGTCGAGTTGAGTAATTACATTTATTATTCCATTAATAAATTATTTGTTTATTTTTTCTGAAAGATCACATAATCGCGGCTTTCTTTATGATCATGTGATGTTTGACATTCAAATTAAGTTATTCCACGTGTAGTTTGGCCGTGAAAGCGTAACAAACAGACAGACACACTTTCTCAATTAATATATTATTAAGGATTTATTATTTCTTCGGAAACGCATGTAAAAATGACAGGTGATATGAACTGCAGTGATTTTTTAATCTAATTAAATAAGCTTTAGAATTCTTTAAGAACCAATTAAAATATTCCCAAACGATATTTGAAAAAAATAAACAGAAAAAATAATGGCAAAGTAATTACACCGTTGCCTAGCCACTCATCAGTATCAATTCTAGTATCATTAAATTTGATTTATTTTAAAATCGTCTGTATGTCAACTTTTTTAAATTTTGAAAAATTAATACAAATTGAAGGGAAAATGTCACAGATATAAAATTGATATCATTAAAAAGGTAAAATTTTGAACTTTAAGATGGTATAAAAATACTTTTCGGGGAATAATGTGCTCCGAACTTACAGCGGAAAAACGGTTACGGTTACTTTTTAATTAACTGACTGTTTAATTAACTTTAGCGCTTTAAAAAGTTGACAGTAATCTTACCCTAGTCTTAATTAATAAGTGTGCAAAGTTTGGTTGAAATCAGTGCCGTGGTTTAGGAGGAGATGTGGAACATAGATACAAACATACAAACAAACATACAAACCCACAATGACTTTTATTTATATTAAGATTTTAATCTAGAATCATTTTTTGCATTGCTAAACACTTTTTATGTGCTTGATAATTCTCAGCTTTATATAACTCAGAGCTTTCGGTGTTGTTTTTCTTGTCCACGGTATAGATTCGTTCGAAAACTCCGCCCAGTCATTAGAACATTCAATAAACCTGAACGATTAGACTGCCGCAAACAGCAATATTGGTACTATGAATCACGACTCATAATAGACTCCATTACTAGCATCTCCGATCACAGACGAAAGGATCATTAACCAGTCTCATCATTAACTTTCTATCGTGTACGCAAATCTTTGTTCTGACACCACATCAAGGATTGTCCACTTCTTCCTCTCAGTTTCAATTTTTTAATGAAGTACACTTGCTCCACTTAAGCATCTGCTTTAAATATTTCTTTTGTTAGAACAGCATTATGATAACAACTGTAACCCCAATTTTATTTTCTTTCTTATTACTGAATATAGCAGATGTGTGACTTCATCGTAATATGCCAGTTTATCAAGATTGTGACCCTAAGTTATATTCTTACTAGCCACATTCGGCGAGCAGCTGGTTCGCCCGTTTATATTAGTTTCAATTTTAGTATTTCACATTAATAATAGCATTCCCCGTCACAGTTTCACCCGAGATTACTCAGGAAAGATGAATAAACGAACGGGAATGGCTTCCCCTAACTTTTCTCGTATACTTCTCAAAAATTTGTCATTTCCCCTCCCCTGAGTGGATAAAAAAAATCGAACCTACTGTAACCCAGAATGCAATGACTATCAGAAGGTTTTTCATTCTAGATTAATAGCGATTGTAAAATATTTGGGTGAAGAATCCAATTCAAAGAGATGCGTATGTATAAAAACTTAGCAATATTTATTTTCTATCACACTCTAGCATGCTCCGCTAATGCGAGGGCGTGCGCAGAGATTACTTCCGGTTCGCAAGTAAAAAAAAATTGAATATGCAATTTGAACGCCTTTTTCTTAACCGATTGAAACGAAATTTCGATACAGATCTATAATTAATGTTAGAAACCGTCAAACCAATTTTTATTTATCTAAGCCAAATGGTTTAGGAGATATAATTTTTACAAGTATGCGATTATACAATCCAACAGACAGTCAACCCTTCAGCAGATTTGGTCCAAAATATGTTACCGACCTACATTCCTGATGATAAAAATGTGTACCAAATTTTATTTACCTAGCTATTCAAGTTTATAGTCTTGGGTCTATTATCTCATGAGTTATCGCGTTTACATTAAGGTATCGGAACACGTTCGGAGCACTTTTTTTTAAAATTGTGAAATAGAAACACCAAAATATGTTTTTTAGATTCGAATTTAATTAAGATTTATATTAGAGTATGATTTTTGAGTATAAATTATTGCAAATTTACAAAACTCTTGAATTTCTGCTGCTTTTTAGAGGAAATTCTCCAAAACTTCAAACATGCTACAGGTTAAACTTTTGTAATAATTCAAATAAAACTAATACTAAAATAAATTACATACTATGTACTAGTGCTTGTACTAGAATCTTAACATTCTTTGGATATATAAAAATTTTAGAGCTAATCGAACAATCATTATAAGATTTTCAGCAAATTTTCTATGTCATTTTTCAAATAAAATACCATAATTAAGAAATATTGTTACAATATACATTATTCTAGTACATTCAGTAGTGAAACATTTGAAGAAAGTGTTCACAAAATTTCAGAACAATCGAATGATAATATCTTATCATGTTTGAAATGTGAAAAATATGCATAAAATCTAATTTTGAGAAAAATAAAATTTTAGTTTTTCCACGCGCTAAAATTAAGTATCTAAACTTTAAAAAAAATTCCTAAAAATATACTGACATTATATTAACTTGAAAAAATGCAGTTTAAAAGAATTTTTGACAGGTTTCTGTCCCTTTAAATGACAACTTTCGGTTAATTAAACGCCCACTTCCAGTTTTCGGTTTGTTTTAAAGCAATCAATATCTCATCTTCTAATTAACGTACCGACAAAAGTAAATATATTTTCGAAAGGTAAATGGATGAACTATCGGAAACATCAAAAATTAAAAAATGGGAATTTTGGTCGAAAATCGACTTTTCAAAGTGTTCGGAAAACACGGACATGCAGACAGACAGACTTCCCGCCGACGGATTTTGCCCAAAATTTGATATAAACCTACAAATTATGTGTAAAGACAACATACCAAATGTCATCCCCATAACTCTAATAGTTTTCCAGTTATCGTGTTCACAGACACACAGACAGACACAATTCCAAAATTGTGTTTTTAATACCTCTAAAACATGGAGATTCGACAAAATCCAAAATTATAATACTTTCTCTTCTTATACGAGTAAGTGAAAAGTGATTATTTTGTTGTATTTTTCAGATAGTAAAATATGTAAAGACGTAAATTTTAAAATGCCAGCGATACAATTCCGTATGATGAATCACAACTAACGAAACATAAATATTGCATTTTAAATAACTCTCACTCAATTCATCTATCACTCATCGGTAGAATGATTAACCCTGGATATGGTCACGAAAGCCCGACCGGCAAAACTGTACACTTAAGCCTAACCAAAATATGAATAAAAAATTACCTACCATACAATATAAAAAAATTTAAAAGCGTTTTAATATCTCATAATTTTAAAATGACAGGAAAGCATGAGATTAAATGCTTGAATATAAGAAAAAAGCCTGAAGTGAAATATCTATTGCCATTTGTCAAAGAAAATATTACTTTGAAGCAGATGCGATAAAATATTTCAGCAATGCAATGAATATTAAAGTGAAAATTCCGCTTAATTTCCGGACTTCCCCTTCCGGAGTTAATTTAACACGATTTATACCAATACAACCGTAAAAATTACAAAAGCGCGTGAATAAAAGATTTGCTGAAATAATGATATGGTTTGAATTTCATTTATAACAATAAAAACAGAGTTATAATTCATGTTTCAAAACATTTTGAAACATTATTTAAAATTGAACAAAATGTCGCTTGGAAATAAGATTGCTATCATTGAAAAGCTATTTTTTTATCTTTAAGATGATGTAAAAATGGGGAGGTTGCAATGTTAGAACCCGAAGATATTTCGGAAAAACGTTGAAATTTAAAGTAATTTTTAAATAATTTAAATTCTAATTAAAATTTCGAAAAATCCTTTCTTAAAGAGCACCTACTCCCAAAGAAGCAACCGCCTGCCGAATTTCAAGTTTCTAGTCCCAGTGATTTGGGAGATTTCGTGATGAGTAAGTCAGTGAGTCATGGTATTTGCCTTTTATATATTAAGATTAATGTTAATCCTCTGTAGTATGGCCTGTCCCTTCCTTACTTGCGAATATTCGTGAACACTCTCTGTATTTTAATTAGGAGTCATTATAATTTAATCACTGTTTTCTTTCTCGGTAGGTATAGCTATTAATGATGAGTGAGAAAATAACTGCAGAAAGTGTAATTTTAAGAAAATATAGTTTAAAGAAATGGTTATATATGTGATTTTATCCGATATGCAATCATTGTTCTCTATCATACTCTGTAGGAATTCATAGTAGCATTTATCAGTGTCTATTTTAGACATCGTGGGAATTAAAGGGCATTCTCATCTTTTTTCATTATAAAAAGAAACCGAAATTACAAGCACGGAAAAGACATTAAATAGTTTTGATGTTATAAATCATTATAAAAGGAAAACTCATTTCTTAATGAATTAATTGAGAATTTTGACAAAAACAAATTTTCTTTGATCTTTTAATTTATCATTTAAAATAAATTCATTTTTGCGGAGAAAATTCATGTTAATATATTATGGAGTTAGAAAATTTAAGGTTGCATTTAAAAAAAAAATTGCGTGGAGCAGTGCGTATTAAGAAAATAATTGCAAGCATCTTATATTTGTGGAGTTGTAATTAAGTATTTCGGAGTCATTTAATAGCTGTGTATGTAATTCTTATTAGGTAAAACGATTATCGTGACGAATAAGATAGCTTTGCCAATTTCATATATATATTTTGTTATACTTATAAGCACTTGATGAAAATGTCCCAAACCTTAAAATTTTCTAAAATAGCAAATGTCTTGACTGAAATACATCAAAATGTTGTTTATATTAAGAACATATTTGTCTGATCACTGTGGTTGGAAACTATATTTATAATTCTGTAAATAATTATTCGCAAATTAAAGGAAATTAATCACAGATAATAAAATTGGTTTTTATTTGTGCTGAAGCAAAAGCAAAAAACAAGAAATGAAAGAATAAAATAATATGATGTACTCAAATGTGTTTTCTAAGAAAACTAAATATAATAACAAATTTATAAATCTATACTATTTTTTAAAATCAAGATTTTAATTTGATTTGGATATAATTTTTATACGAACGTTGCTGATTATTTTCGGCATTATATCAAAAGGTGTGAGAAGCAGAATACTCCATACAGAACTATCTGCTTTCTCCTTTCTGGATGGTGCGAAATATCATTCAAAAATTCAAAATATATGATAACAATATAAAAATATCAAAGTTTATTTTAAAAATCTAAGCTATATTAAAACAATCATATGGCAGTTTCATTTATAAATTATTTTTAATCCTACGCCTATCAAATTGCCCAAATTAAAGACATATAAGAAGTGAAATTTATGTTTTCAAAATTACGAGAATTAAAAAGTAATTATTTAACTCAGCAAAAGTTTAAAATGCAATTTAAATTTCCAGACTTGTTCCTTTGAGAATGTAAATTCTCATTGCCTTCTTATCATTCAAAACTTATTTTGGAAAATTACGAACTTATTACTTATCTGTAGGTTTTAAAGAAAGTAAATTTAACTCGTTTTTACGGATGGCGGATCTTTCTTGATCTGAAAATGATCTCCCTAAAAAGCGACGCTCGTTAAAAAAGCTGTTTTTCTAATGCGAATTTTTCCTCCTTTTCACCTGATTACCTTGAAATACGAACCAAGTCCAAAAAAAATTTGAAAGAATAATCTTACTCTTAGCAAGCCAGTAACTGGAAGGTTTTCTTCAGACTCGTAAGAGAAATATTTTTTGCCGCAAATTAAAGGAGTGGGCGGAGAAAGAGGAGTAGAAATAGGATATCAATTTATTCATAAAATTATTTATTTGTCTTATATTTTTCTCCTCATTTGTTTCTATCATTTTTGCATTTATTGAGTTTTGACTTTTTTCTGATTAACGACTGACTTAGTTATCCGAAATATTTAAAAGCAAAATCGAAGATAGGTTTTAATTAACACTAAAATTTTAATTAGCTTTCTTCCAACATTTATACTAAATTTTTAAAAGTAAGTGATAAAACAAAATACGCATATCATTTGGAATCCTCCAAACAGCTAAGATGATGTAATGAGAGTATTATATTTGTTGCATCAAGAAGGATTTAATTTTATACTTTCTTTATAATGAAATCCCTATATCCTCAACCTATTAACCTACTCTTTGATTATGTATACTGTGGATACCTTTATTATATTATCTCAGAAAGAAATTGTTAATTAAAATATTGTATCATATAACATTGATTTATTGTAGCGAAAATGCAATAAATGCGAGTAATAACAATTGACTCATCTATCGGTGACCATGTGGTGATATTTTTAGATGTTTAATAATGGGAATTAATAGGAAATCAAATGGGAATAATAGGAATTTTATGTAAATGAATTTACTTCATTCTGCTTATGGTGAACGATAAGACTGCACACTTTTGCAACATGAAATTAATATAACCCCATCAGTGATTCCCCCTTTAAATGCATATAAATCTAAGGTTTTCCCGGTTGTTCCTGTTGTATATTGTTGGTACATTATTAAATCAGTGTAATAATTCTTTTTGTGATACTAATAATCATACATAGACAAAAGTACTTTAGTATTCGATGAGCGAGCGAAGCGATACGAATGGAGCTGCGTAAGCAGTTTCGGGGGGTGGCAAGCAGGGGCCGGGCCCCCCAGTATTAAGGAACTTTCAACTAAATTGTAAGCATATTTTAGTAGTTAACAATATGTTATTTTAAGAAAAAGTTGGTGTATATCAAATGACGATAACACAAAACGTATATTTATTATATACCGATTTTTAAACATTTATTTAAGTCAAACATGATAAAGCATGCATCTATTTGTCCTGTAATTTTTCGCTTCATTTGTTTCTATCATTTCTGTGTTAATTGAGTTTTGAATTTTTCTAATTAACGACGGATTTAGTTATCCCAAATATTTAAAATTTTTAATTAACACTAAAATGTTAACAGCTTTATTCCAACATTTACGCTAAATTTTTAAAGACAAGTGATAAAACAAAATACGCATATAATTTGGAGTCCTCCAAAAAGCTAAGATGATGTAATGCGAGAAATGTATTTGTTGCATCAAGAAGGATTTGATTTTGTACTTTCTTTATTTTGAAATCTCTATATCCTTAACCTATTAACCTCCCCTTTGATTACGTATACTGAGGATACCTTTATTATATTATTTCAGAAGGATATTCAACAAGTTAAATTTCACCACTATTTGCAAAATTTATTTTTTCTTTTATTTTACAAAGTTATGCTTTTAAAAATTGATTATTTATAAAAAGAAAGTTAAAATTTTTGAATTTGCTTTTGCGTTTTGCAACAAATATATATTAAACATTTGAGCTCCACAGAAACAAATTTGAAAATTCGTAGCAAATATTGAAACATTTTTATGAATTGATTTTCGGAATAGATTTTGCTTATTATATTTTTTTACAAAAATCTAGAAGATTGACATTTCTTAAAACAATAATTTAAAAAAATATATGTAATTTATCTACATTAGGATATTGAAAAAAATTATATTCTCTTAACCATTCAGTTAAATTTTTTATGTGATCTTGAGAAAAGTTTTTACACAGAGTGTGAAAAAAATGCTTGAAGATATTACGATCATATTTAACAAATAAAAATTTAGTGCAGAAAATAAAAAGCATAAATTCGAAAACTTGGAAACAAACACTAGATATCAAACATTAATAAAAAATTATCCTTCCAATGAATGCAATTATTTCAAAATAAAAACAGCTTACATAAATAAAAAAATATATAACGCCTGAATAGAATGTCTAAATCAGAAAGTTTTGACGTGACTTCACGTGATTAATGAGTAACTGAGCGCTGAAAATTATATGAGCCGCATAATTATCGTGTTCTAGGATCCTTAAGATGGAAAAACTGGTTAAGAGCGAAACCGATATTAAACGGTAGCTGCTTCGAATAACTATTTTAAGGATTTTAGAAATACGCTGCAATGAGTAATAAAAATTGACTGATCTATACTAGTGATCATCTTGTAATATTTTTTGATATGTAATAATGAGAATTAATAGGAAATCAAATGGCAATTTATATTATATAAAACGCTTGTGCGTGGCACAGAAAGGACCTTTATTTCTTTCTTTCCATTGGCAACGATCAGATTGTTTACCAATCTCAACCCTGGCGTCGAGCATTCCGCTAACCGGTTGAGCTAATCGATTAAACGTTATAGGAAAATTCGTTACTTTTTTTGAATTTTTAAAATGAGTTTTTTTGAACTGTTGAATACAATGTGTGTAGAAGAGAGAAGCGTGCAAGGGAATCCTTAGATGAAATATTTCAGCGAAGATCGGCCGGAAATACCACCGACAGGCTTAGGTGAGCCAGAGCACGCAGCGAGCAACAAATGGCTAATAGGGTGAATTCCCAAGTCGAAACTAATGTTTCCGAGCACGATTGCGGTATGATGACGGAAATATGCAATTTTTGTCAAGCACTTTACTGGAGAAATGAATTGAACTCCAGCAACAAGTATACCAAATGCTGTCACGATGGTAAAGTTCGTTTACCGAATCTGGCGGAAACTCCCGATCTTTTAAAGGACAAACTTTTGATAAAATCTGCTTAGATCTAACCAAACCAGTTTTTACCCAGTCAGTTGTATGTGGGACTTTCTAGAGTAAGATCCTTTGGTTCTGTCACTGTCGTGTCGCTAAACTCTGAAATTTACAACTGTGTATATAGCGAAGTTTCGTGAATTTTCGCGATAGTACCCTTTAATAATACTAATGATGTCCACTATTTGCTATGAGTAAATATGAAAATTACAAATAAGGACCAGAGAACTAATTATACTTCAGAAAAGTTCTCTTGCACACTGCTCTCGGAGAATGATTAAGGTTGCATACTGTTTACAACGTGTAAATATATAGATTAGATTTTTTTGCACCGTGTTTGTACGACTATTTTATCCCAGATGTATTTTTACTGAAAATGAATTTACTTCATTCTGCTTATGGTGAATGATAAGAATGCACACTTGTGAAACACGAAATTAATATAACCGCAACAATGATTTCCCCCTTTAAATGCATGTAAATCAAAGGTTTTCCAGGTTGTTTATGTTGTATATTGTTGGTACATTATTAAATCAGAGTAATAATTATTTCTTTGATACTGATACTCATACATAGACAAAAGTACTTTAGTATTCGATGAGCGAGCGAAGGAATCAGAATGGAACTGCGTAAGCAGTTTCACGGGTTGACGAGCGAAAACGAGCAGGGGGCCGGGCCCCCTCGTATTGAGAACTTTCCAAAGAAATTGAATGCATATTTTTTTGTAGTTAATAATATGTTTTTTAAAGAAAAAGTTGGTGTGTATGAAATGACGATAACACAAAGCATATATTTATTATATACCGATTTTTAAACATTTATTTAAGTCAAAACATGATAAAACGTGCAACTGTAGCAAAATCGTTCAACTATAAAAGTCATTGATTTCCATGTCAAAGTTATTTTTCAGAAAAAGAATTTTGAAAAGTTTTCTTAAGCAACATAATTGTAACCTAGATGCTCAGAAAAGAAAATCGTCTGCCAAAACAGAAAAAACAAAAAAGATAAAACTATTACTCTTACTTAACCATCTTCGTTATTTCTCACTACTTAAAGATACGTTTTGTCATTCGCTGAAAAATATGGAAGGCTCTTCTTACTTAAACATTCGGGAGGTTGGAAAAGAAATCTTAAGTCTTCATTTTCCTCGGCTTTGAGTATCCTAATTAAAGTTCATGTGATTAATGAGTAATTGAGCGGAGAAAATTGTAAGACTCGTATAATTATCGTGTTTCCAGGCCCTTAATATGGAGAAACTTGTTAAGAGCTAAACCGATATTAAACGATATCTGCTTCGAATCATAATGGTAAGATTAAGGAAATATGCTGCGATGAAAAAGAATAACCGACACAACTGAAAAAGGTGGACATTTTTTTCAGTTGTTACCCGATGAAAAGAAAAATGGGAAATTAAAAGTTCATTTGTTTAAATTGTGCCAAAGAAAAGAATTATTTTTCTCAAAAGGGATGAAATCCTAAGATGTAATCGAGACATTACTCAAAATTAA
Source organism: Araneus ventricosus (assembly GCA_013235015.1). Lineage (NCBI taxonomy): Eukaryota > Metazoa > Arthropoda > Arachnida > Araneae > Araneidae > Araneus > Araneus ventricosus. The sequence continues at coordinate 107,489 of BGPR01002335.1, forward strand.
TCATCGCCTTAGAAAATGAAGTCTTACTTAATCTGGAAAAGAAAAAAAAATCTTGACAGAAAAATCTGTATCTACCAAGCATCAAAAAATGTTTTTGGAGGTTTTGAAAGTTTCTAAAAAATCAAAGGTCTACAGTTGCTTATTTTCTTAAAATTAGAATTCGATTTTTAGTATTTATGTATAAGATATTTTCTGAAAAATTACATTAGTTTTTCTTTTCTAAGTGTGAATATTAGCCCACATGATAAAAAATATCATATAACATAAGGATACAATAATATATAATCTAAATATTTTTACTACTCTTTTAATTTAAAATGAAAACAATCTGCCAGCATTTTTTAAAATATTGTTACGTAAAGTATTCAGTGGAAATTTCTTTTCAATAATCTATATTTATTTTAAAATTCAATTTCAGAATTCTGTATCAAAGGTTTGTCATGATTTTAGCGAAATAGGAATTTTGTTGAATTCTAAAAGGGAAAGTGGCACTTCATAAAGCTTGATAGTTTTTTGAAATTTTTTAAGGCTTGACGCAACAAAGGGATCTTTAAGGCTAACTTATCAGCACACCAGCTTGCTTAAAAAGATATCCTTCAATGCTTACTCTTCACAAAAATTAAAAACAAACAAACAGGGTATTTAAGTATTGATGGAAAAGTGACCGAAGTAATATGTTGCTTCATATATTTTATAATATTTTGATTAAATCTTGTTTCCTTCTTGTTTTTTCTTCAATTATTGGTGTAATACACTTCTTTAATCTTATACTCTTCTTTAATCTTGGGATAAATATTTTTATAAGCTCTTCACAATCTCGCGCTCGAATATATTTTGCTTTCTACTTATTATTTCGCGATATCTTATTTTAAGAACTTCCTTTTATCTGAAGATGATTATCTGCATAGAGATGAAAGATTTGTAATACGAACTGAATTAAGATTTAGTCCATTACAGATTATAGAAAACTAGCCTATGATAGATAAAGGATAAATATTTTTTAAATTAAAATATGACGAAATATAACAATATACGAGGATCAGTAAGTGGGTTACAAACCGATATGAGAGTTCGGGAATTAGCAGTAAATTACTTCCAAATATGCCAATAATTACGTCTCCGAGTGCTCATTCACCAAACAGTTCCATCTTAATAAACCCGCATATGAACACAAAAAGGCCTGGTTCAAGAAACTTTTAAATAATAAGCAGAGTGTCGCTAAACTTGGGAAAGCTTTTAAAATAAGCAGTAGGATTTGCGATTCTCTCACCCAGTAGGCACCCTTTCCTCTTATTTTTATTATTTTTATTGGTATATTTGGTCTATTATTAATGTATATGTGTAATTATTTTTAATTCAAAAGACTTTGAATAGACTTTAATAATCTGACACTTCCTTCGGAGTTTGTTTTTTACTTTTAACTCTGATTTTATAGAGAATTTGTACTTTCCCATGTTCTGGATAGACCACCTGATCCCTCCTCGCCCTCCGCTACCCCTGTTTAAATGGACGAGGATCTCGTTGGTTTGGTGTGGTATGGGGGCTACCAGGGCAGAGTTGTTTGATTAGGTACTTTTATGTCGTCTTTAATTAGTCTTTGCCTTTAAAAGACATTTATAAGGTCTTATCATAACAGAAGTTTAATTTCACACACACACACACACATTCATATCTTTTATACTTTGATGCACTGGTTGGTTCTTGTAAAGTTTGTGATAATGATTATTCTCCACAAGTGGTGAATTTCTGGAATTGTGTCTGAATAGCTCCTCATGTGGGATGATGTGTGATGAGGTGGCGTTTGTTTCTTGGACTGGTGCCATGCTATCTTTAGACTAGTTGGAAATTTCTGTGTCTTATAGGAGTGATCTGCGTGTTGGAACTGCTGTGCTGGCAATTTTTGTACAAGAATCTTTGTCTTGAAGTTTTTATTCTTCTTATTTAATTGCTGTTACTTTTTACTGTGTGCCTGTTTGTTGTTGTGTATATCCTTTAATATGTGTGTTTGTGACGTCCTTCATAGCGTGATGTTGTGTGCATGCTTTGGTTTGAATGTTTGTGACGTCCTTTATAGAGTGCATTGATTTTAATATTTTTGTCTTATGGGGATGATTTTTATGGTCTTAAATTTTACTGTCTCTTGCTAGCCCGGACAGTATTTAACATATAGGAATTTTCCACTTTGTTTATACGTCTTATTTTTTAGGGAGAGCCTCTTATATTATTTTATGCCATAATATTGTAAGTATGTACTCCTCACACTAGGTAGGTAAATGTACTGTAATATCATATTTCTCCCCACTGGTTGGGTTGAGCTTTGTACTCCCAGTTTTTATTGTATTTTAGTCACTGCCGCTGTTCGGACAATGTTTGTAAATATATCTTTTGGTTTTTGAATGACGTTGGCGGTGCGTTGACGGACTCGACTGATCCCCACTGATCCCTCTTCGAATTTACACCCAATATGGGTAAGTCGGGACAGTGTGGGAATCAGAAAAAATATGTTAATAAGTGCCGGCACAATTCAACTGTATGACATTCATTTCGAATTTAAGAGAAAACCGGTTACACACCCGCACAGCTACATTTGAAATTGGCAACTGTACTTGAGGAGCGTACGCTAGAAGAGTAGAGAAGTGCCTAGCGATTCTTGTGGGCGAAACGACTACCAGCAAATGGTATTCACAAGAAAATGCTTTCTGCTTACAACGAGAATTGTTTGTCCTGTCAACCGGTCTACTGCAACATTGTATCAAAATTTCGGTGTGCAATTCGAAGTGCACGTCCAGGCCTATTGACGCGAGGAATGTTGTTCCATTACGACAATATCAGGCCTCATGCATCTCGATTAACAGAGGAGAAAAAGTTACGAAAAATGGGAAAATTTCAAAATAAAAATGCTTTTAAATATCAACATTTTCAAGATACCTTCCTTATTATATTTTAAACATTTTTGAGAAATATTTCTAATATTATGTCTTTGTAACAAAGTGCCAAACAAGCCTATTGAAATCTATACATGTAAACTTTCCACTGAAATGAACAACAAAACGATACTGCATATCTTTAAAGATTTTATTTATTATTTGATTTACATTTATTAATCTCTATTTAAGGTTTTAATAGTTATCTTATTTTCCATAAAGATCTCTTTCTCTAAAAATTTGTCCTTCAGTCAAATATTTTTTCTTTGTCCTTGACTGATCACGTGTAACTCGTAGCATAAACGCTATATTTACTTTTATACTTCTCTCATCTAAAATCTAAGAATGTAGAAACCCAGGTTCTAATATAATATTTTCGTCTATATGAATAAAATATGTTGATTGTCTAGAAAGAAACCTGAAGATAAGCATCCGTTTTTATTTGACAACCAAAGAATCCATGACACTATTACAAAATTTCTTGTAGCAGCGAACTAGGAATGTAATTAAATAATAAGAATTTTATGAAATTGTCAATCATAATACCGTTTCTTACAAAATAATTCAATATTTGCAATTAACCCGCTGGTTTTCAGGCATATAAAAATGAAATAGATGATAAATATTTGAGCTGATGGCGTTCTGCGTATAAATTACACAGAAGGTCTCTTTGCACATAGCAGTTAGAAAAAAAAATTATTTATTTCCAGCAATGTATCATTATTTCAAATGAACTAAATATTTTGAATTTTGCATCTAACTCTTAGGTGAAAATATTATTAATCAACAGTTTGTTTATACTGGAGGACTTTCAGCAAAAAAATTAATTCCATTATTTTTATTTTTACACCATGGACTGAAAGATCGTAATTCTGTGTTCTAACATCTGACAGACATAGAACATTCACCTGTTAATAAAATGTGCATCTGATCGATTTTATACTCTTGGACTGTTTTCATTTTAATCTTCTTAGAGGAAATGAAAAATTTTAAGCTCATGATAATTTGAAAGGAAAGATTTCAAATGAACGAAAGCTATATTTTGCAAACAACTAAAGAAGACATCAGACTATGTCTGATACCAACTTTATATTTTAAATCCACAAAGACATATTGTTAACTAACGTGATCCCTTTAGTTTCTAGACGTCTGCTGTTTGCTATAAAAATGTGTTCTAGCATTAGTGACTGTGTCTTTGGAGATATCTCTTTCAGATTATTTCATGAATCTGAGATATATCTAGAGTAATATTTCTGACTGATAGAAAAATTGATGCTTTTTCAGAATTTTTGAACTCAGCATAATGCCAGTTGAAATGTTTTGTGTATAACGAAGGAATTTTAGATTTTTCACAGAATTTGAATTAGATGAAATCAAAGAGCATTATCTTTCTGTCGAGAAAAACGCATTTTATTTGAGAGATTAGATTCCATTACTGTTTCGCAGACATAGTCCATGATTAGAAACTATTTAATACCAGTATGGAAATCAGTGGGAGAATTCTCCCTCGATTTCATCGTATATTAACTCAGTTTGGTGCGCTTTATGCTTCATAATAAAACTGAGTAGAAAGTTTGGCTAGGGGTTCGAAATTTGATCTACAATGCTGATGGCAAGACAATAATATTAAATTTTCTTTGTCTTCGAATTATTGCATTCACATACTCGCAAATATACAGGCGAAAGATACTGGACCCTTCAACAGGTTGGATCCATAATTTCATATACGGGGGAAAGTGGGTTAAAACCGGGTAGCTAAGGTTCGAAGGGCTGCTGGAGCTAAAATATTCGACATAGAGCTTTTTAAATGTTATTAAAATATTCATTGTTTATCGGAGTATTTCCAGAAAAGTCACAGTTTCATTACTTATTTTATCAATGATTTTTATATTAAAAAAGTAAAACTTACCCCACTAGTGGGATAAAACCGGGTACACATGTTAATGTTATGGGAAATTACGAAAACTCGATGTCCAGTGGAAAAACTACAATCGTTTTATTTTATATGACAATTTAAGAATATTAGTTACAAAATTCACATGTAAAGCAGCTGCCTTCTTCCCCCCACGCCACTGAAGCTTTCGCGGGCCTAGCTAAGGCAGTTTCTACTACATTGGGTTAACCCTTCTTCCTTATTTAAATTAGAAAATACATCATTAAAACATAAGCAATCAAAGTCTTATGTGTTTTCATCGCCTTAATCGGAGGAATCATCAATACTGACTGTCCCGGTCTTACGTCACTTGGAGTATCCGGTTTTACCCCGAGTGCAGAGGTTATAAAAAACGATATAGAACCGCGCAATTATTGGAGTAAATCCTTATTGTTTGATAGTGTATGAATCCTTAGTAAACGTATAATAAGCTGGACTGAATATAGTTTTTATATTTGTTATTATTTTTAAGTAAGGACATTTTAAAATCAAACCAACTTTGGAGAATTGACATCTTAAAACAAATAAACCTTCATAGAAGCAGTGACTAAAACATCTGCATCACTCCACTATGGCTATTCCTTCTTCTTGACTAGTAGAGTGTAATTCAGTATCTGTTCGCTAGAATGAATAACTAATATTGCCTGAATCAAGGGTACCCGGTTTTACCCCATTCTCCCCATCTATAAATTAGAAATTCTATGAATTCACCCATCCAGTCTATGAATTTCATCCATCCATCTATTTGCGTTTTTGGGTTCTCATGTTCTCACGAAGGGCAACCGAGGACAGAGCAGAGAGTCTTCTTCTTCCCATGAACGTATTTCGTACAAAATTTAACACAACTTTCCATATTTGATGAAATGGTCTTATACCGAATTTTATATACGTAGCTTGTTGCGGTTGTGAGTCAGAGTGCTCACAGAGAGAGGTGCAAACACAAAATTCTAAAACCTAGCTGGTCCCAAACAGAGCATCCGTTATACTCGCACCATGCATTTTCTGACAAACTGTCGCTTTCAAGCTCCTGACGTTTCAGCTCGTCAAAAATCAAGGGAACGTCAACTATCGTCAGCTAGGTAGTTGAAACAAGCTGGCGATTCAGCGCTCCAGGAAAATTCGCGAAGATGAAAAAGGCACCCAGAGGTGTGCGGATGACGGAAAAGTACCCAATATACAATATTCACAAAAGTAAGTTCCATGATGTTCACCACAATTTGTGAATTAACACGATTTTAACCTACTCTAATTTTAACTATTATGACGTCGATCTGAAAGTTCTTTGACTCCTTTATTCCATCTGCTTCATTTCTAACTTATCTTTTTTGAATAATTTCATCCAAAGTTTCATTAAGAAATATTGTGAATTCTACGCCTTAAAATAATTTTTTTTCGTGAAGAAGTTGTTCCACACCCGACCGAATACAGTAGCAGAGTATGCCTATGAAGTTAAGCCTAACTTGGGGGAGTCTACTGGTTTTGTTTTGTAAACAAACCCATCGTTGCCATCAGCAAAAGAGAAATTAACCTCTTTTTTGTGCCACATATGCTAGCATTTTATATATATGTGTGTGTCTTTCGGACTTAAAGATGTCTGAAAGGTGGAGATTCCTAAGAATCTTGAAGTGGATTCTTCTCACAATTACAAATCTTTCCCTTTGCATACTTCGCATACGGAAAAGCAAGAAGTATTTTCTGATTGAAATTTTTTTAATAGTTCGTGTTTATATCCCTCAATTCATGCATCATTTATCAGTTTCAAGACTCGACAGCGAGTGGGCTAATTGACAGTTCGTAGTTATGATTTCGATGGAAATATAATAGAGTTAGGAAGTGTCTATAATTTTCACTCGGTCTCTTGCAATATGAGAACTAGTATTGCAGAATAGGTACTAGTTTTGTCCTGGTAGAGTTAAGATGCTCATAGAATTTTAAGTCTGATCATTAAATTACTACACCTGAATAAATTACATAACAGTTTCAATGAATTATTTATCTGGAGTGAATCATTTAATAGTGTCAATGAGCCATCTAATACTTTTCTTGGAAAATTATACGTCATTAATTTATTAATGATTTTTTTAGTTTACCATGCTACTAATTCTATACATTCTGAATACAAAATTAAATTATTTAATTTTAATTATGTGTTTTTTCCTCAGTAAGAATATGGAAATTGATTAACTCTCACCAACACCATTCAAATTTGCAAACATCCACTTGACATACACTGCATAGAATTTGTTCTAAAGTTTTTAAGACAGAAATATGCGTTATTTTACAGTAAGCCTTCTCTGTATTTTGAGAATATCTCTAAGGAGATACATTTTGTTGAAACAAGAGCGTATTTTAGAACGATAAATTACGCTCAGATTCATAACATCAAAATAGTAAATAATGACTCCTTAAATTTTCGGATAAAGCATTTGAATGTTTTTTATTTATTTTCTAGATAAACGGAAGGTTCAAAATTTTGTCGAAGCTTTATAGACGTTTTATAAATTAAATGTATTATTTAAATTATTTCGAATGTTAAAACATTTTTCAAGAAGTGCATGATTAAACTTTACCTCATGAAAAAGTTTCTGAGATACTGATGTATTATTTAAGTATGAGAATGAATCGATGTAGTTTTTAAATTAATTATCGTAATCACCATATCATAACATTAACTTATTGACGTAGATTAAAGAAACATTAATAATGTTAAAAAATTCTTACGACATCTGTGAAAAATCTGTTTTAAAAATGTTCAGAAAGGAACTACTTCAAAAGAATGAGCAAGAACTACTTCACAGTATGAACTCCATCATATGTATGAACAATAATTTGGATAAAAATATATTATGATCTTAGTTACTTTAATACAAATGTCGAATATAGTTATTAAATTACCAGTTTATATATTAAAATGACAAATAAAAGTACCGAAATATTCCAGAAAATTGTGTCAGAAAATAATGAAAAATATTCCAAATATAAATACTATATTTCTTTATATGATTTAATTTGAAAAAGGTGGCAAACTGAAATTCATGAGGAAATGGAACGACAGGGATATATTTCTACATCCGTTCTGAAACATTTATTAACAAAGAGATGATAAAGAACTCTATTCTATGTTCGTTGGTTACTTGAAATCCAGATATAAAATTTTTTGATTAGTTTAAGATTTTTTTCACAAATAATAATGATAATTACATGATTTACCTCCATCATACGGAATCACTATGGCATTTGTGTAGGAGCAAAACGGGACTGTAATCTAATGAAAATAAGCTAATTATCCAGAACTAACCCTTCATTCATAAGTTTAGTTATATTTACGGCCAGTTTGTAATGAACACGCTTGTTATTTTGGGACGGAACTCCTAATTTTGATCTGTGATTAGATTCATGAAGAGGATTATACTTCAACCGGCACCCCCTCACCAATTTTCCTCGTCCCACTAACAATTAAACATTCGAACCCAACGGATTTAACCGGCACCAGGCACGCTTACACGGCAGTTCGGTTCTCAAACTTTGAGTCCTCCGGCATCGAAACTGCGTCCTTACCACCAGGTCACCCCAACCCTTATAAGTTTTGCGAGTTTTCTTTACCTTCCAGCGGGAGCTCATATGGGAAAGATAACTAGAGAAGAATTGTGTTTTATATCTTGTTACGCGAGGGTGATATGACCTTGGGTATTCTTCAAGCTCCTTTCAACGAACTGTTGGTCATCGTTTGGAATTCAAGGTGATAATAGGACTCCGCGAATCTGCTATTTGTATATCAGAGATACGTGCGACCGTTCTAATGAAATGACTATGAAACTGAGTTCTTGCTTTTTATATGTAAATTTAAATTTGTTTTAAAATTTTCATATTTTCTTTACTGTTTTGTATTACAAATGGAAATATTTCCGTTGAAATATTGGCAATTTCGTTTATCTTATTTATACATCATTCAGCTAATTCTTTGGTCAATTTATATTGCTTTCGCACATTATGTCTACATTGTTTCCATTCCTTTTTAAATAAAAATGTTTAAAAATAATTGTACTTATCTGCCCTTACCCATTACTACATAATCTTAACAATTATTCTATTAAAAGGATATTTTACAATAGCGTATCTAGGTGCATTCTTTAAATCCATAGTATTCCAGGTGAATAATTTTCTTATCACCAATTAACTTTCAGATTGTTAAAAAAATTCAGTCGCAAATACCATTTTAAAGTAAAAATTTCATTTTTTTTCCAGAGAAAGTTATGTTATTTACACATTCTGAAATTTGTTTCAAACATTTAAGTTCACACTGTTATAACACCTTATTTTTTGAACACAAATCATACTTTAAGCCAAGAAACTTCAAGGTTGTCGAGCTTATTCAACACTGATACTGACTAAAATATGATGAAGCAAAAGGGAAGTTTATTGAAAGTTTCGTGACAATGAATTTAATATTTAATTTCTCATTAAACGAAAATTACGTCTCCATATACGAATAAGAGGTATTTTTCTCTCTTCCAGCTTCTACTCGCAATGTTTAATTAATTTCTGTATTATTTATATTTAAAAATGCTTATAACTAACGGGAAAAATTTGGTCTCGGTTTGTTCATAAAATTCCTCTGATTCAACTGATATTCTGATTTTAATTTAAAAATTGTAACAGACGATTAGAAAATTTTATGTATTTTAAAATTTTTTAAGCGTTTTCAGTTTTATTTATTTTGAATTCACAGACAGCATTCCTGTAATCCTCCGATTTAAGCAATCGCCAAATCCATTTGGATACTGTATCAAGCTCCAAAAAAAGCTCCTACAAAATTCCTGCTAGTCACACTCCTCTCACACGGGGGATTTCGAGTTACATTTCCAGCCTGTACACGACGTCCCAATCTAGGCAGAACTATCGTTTTCCCGCTAGCTTAGCATAGAGATTCCATATTGGAATCGGTAGATAGAGTTTTGGATTCTAAGTTCTTTTTAATACCACCACTTCGAATTCATTTGCTCCAAATTTCATAGGTTTTCGACCTTGACGATAAGTTTTTTTCTTCCAGTGTTCCAAAAATTCCAGTTCGGCACAGCGGTGAATGGCCCGCTGCAGTTGTGTTCAACAAATCGCTAACGGCAAAATACAGGAGAAGCGATAAGCGGCTTGAAGGGCAGTGATCACAGTTAGACACTGCACATGTACCTCCCGTATAGCAAGACTATCACTAATGCTTGTCTGACACCTTTGCTTAGCACTTCCCCTGAAATCGCAAATGTTTCGAACACTAGCACCACCCTTGCTCTGCGATAGGTACATGTGCAATGTCCAATTGCTACTATCACTGCACTTCCAGCTGCTGTTCGATTTCTCCTGCAATTTGCTGCTAATGGTTTTGTCGACACAAATCGGGCGTGTTTAGTTGGCCTACAGAGGTAAAATCATCGTTATAGACAGGTGCATCTAAAAAGAATTATCAGTGTAGAGAGGTTGAGAATACATTGAGTTAATAAGAATTCCGCCAGGACAAAGGAAAATATTGTTATAGGCAAGTTCATCGTTCAAGACAGTACCGTTATACTAAGGTTTTATTGTATAAAGTGTGAAAAAATAACGTGATTCGTACAATTTGACCCTATATTAGAGACAGGCATTTAGAAATGTATGCAATCAGAAAACGCTTAAACATAGATACATTTAAAGAAGTATATCATCATATTATGGAAAAAATTTATTTTCAATTTGATGTTTTATAAGGATTCATTGTTCTTTGCTATGCTATAATATACTTTATTGAAATATTGAGATAAGTAATTTGAAATCAGATAAAAAAAATTATAAAAGTGGCCCAGACGCGCACATTTTCAACGTTCAACAAACGTGTATGTCAGTTGCGTTAACTCTAGGTCCAACAGTCTGCGCTATAGAGCGTCGACAGCAAGACAGAAAATCTTTTATTCTTAAATGATATTATGTTATATTGACTCGTTGACTATAAGCTAGAGATTTTCTTATTTACTACAATGCAAAAGATCTTTTTTCTTATTTCATAATTACGCTAAACAGTAAGTTAAATATTTATATATGTTACTGTGAAAGACCGAAATTGGAGAATGTCAACTTTCACCGGTGACATGACTATGTGAATGCTGACATTCACCGGTGACATGACTATGCGAATGTTGACATTCACCGGTGAAAGTCGACATTCTCCAAATTTCGGTCTTTCACAGTAACATATATATCAAAGAGAAAGTCACTCTTTGACTTATCAACGAATCTCCCAAGCCACTGGGACTAGAAACTTGAAATTTGGCATTTGGTTGTTTTTAGGGAAGTAGGTGCTCATCAATAAATAATTTTCGAAATTCTAATTAGAGTTTTAATTAATTAAAATTTACCTTAAAGTTTAAAGTTTTTCTCAATAACATCGGAGATAATATCAAACAAAAATAATTTTAAATTCATCACAAACTTTAAAAAACTAGCTTTAAAATGATACCAATTTTTTAAAGTGTTTTCAAACACAATTTCTAACTATGTTTCTATTGCTATCTTCTGCAGTTATTTTTGGAGCATGAGAGGATTTTTTTCATTAAAACCATAAAAACATGAAAATATTTTATCTCTAGCAACATGCTACCAATAATGTGTTACTATTCGAACAAAGTCGCGAATATAAGCTAGTTCTAAATAAAGTAATTTTTGCTGATTGCAATAAGGATTTAAGATCATATAATTCGTTTTTTTTCCTTAATATGAATTTGATTTTCATTGAGTGAAAGCAATACTAATTCTATTTATGATTATGTTTATAAAAGTCAGAAATTTAAATTATAAACCCTTTTCTAATTTTAAAGCTATCATAAAGTATTCTGGGAACGTGTTCAGAAAAGATTTCTTTCAAATTTTATCTGTTTATGTTACAAGAACGATCTTTCGGTATATCTGCATTTCTACTCGATTTATTAATATTATATATCCTAGGAGAATAAAATATTTATAAAATCATACAATTTATTAAAATTTGGAGATTACAGAATTGGGATAGTATACTTCTACTATATTTAATACTTAAAATATATGAAAATAGAGGATAAAACGTTTTTTTTCACTAGAATATAAGATATAAAAACATATTTATCTCAAACGCGTATATATATTCGAAATAGAGTCAAACTCATAGGATTTCTGGAGTTTTTGTGAAAAACTGTAGATATATATAACTCAATACTTTTACTTCTCAATAAATGAAATCAAACCTAAAGCAAAATTCGAAAATTATTCGCCTAAAACTGAAGTAAGAGGAAATTGGATCCTGTTCTTTGAATTTTTTACTTTATGTCACTCTTTTTTGCATTAGAATATGATTAGTTTTTCAACTTCAGAATTGGTTCTGTTATATTTTACTTCAAAGGAAAATATAGCATTCTTGCTATAGTGCTAAATAGTGCTGAAATTTTTAATAAATAGTTTCAATTATGATGAGAACTTAAGAACACATTTTTGCTATTTACAAGTTCTTATGATCCTGATTCTATTCACAATATTTTAAAATGAATGAATGCTTACAAAAGTAAAAATATTGATTTATTCTGTTGAAATAAATTGTTGATATTGATTCAAAGGTGTACAAAAATGCGGAATTTTAATTCCGGAATTCTGATATCATTTCAGATATCATTTCAAATATTCAATTGTTTTAATACGATAAGTACTAAATAGATTTAAATTTTCAATTATTATTCCATTTCATGGTGTTTTCATGAGTTATTTCAAATCTGAGCATTTTCAAATATTTATATCGGAAGTTGTTTAGAATGCGTGTGCTCCGTTTGAAAATGGATAGAACATAGTTTATTAATTATAATGATTTTAGGAAGGTAAAACCCTTAATTTTCATTCCAAATAATTCAAATTTCGTAAAAAAACATTTAAAAGGAAGAACTGGGCGAAGATATAAAAATTGTTTAAAAATATATATTTTTTGAAATTTTAATAATAATCTTATATTTTAAACAATTTTTGTCCGTATTCATTTCTTTAGATATATCACAGCTGAAATTTAAACAGCACTGTTGAATTATTTTACAAATAAAACGTAACTAAATAAAAAGGTATATAAAATTTATAAATATTATTAATAGGAAATTAGTCAGAAATATAGTAGAAGTTAATCCTAGAAAGTAATCTCAATATTCAAAAATATATTACTATACAACTAATTAAGAGCTAATACTTTCTGGAGAAAACATTTCAAAATATTAATGAAGTAAGAAAAATGATTCATACTTGATAGAAAGTTATTTTTAATGCACTAAACTGTTAGTTTGTTTAAAAACAAATGAAAAAGAACTAATTATAACTGAAAAAACTTTTATCATAAGAAATATGCACATAAAGAATATTCTTTTATTTGAAATCCAACAGTTAATTTCATCATATTCATTTTCATTTTTTTCGTATCCTCTCGAAAATATTTGATTACCTTAACTTTCGTGTAAAATATCTAACGCTGCTTTTACCGAGAATACAACATTCATTGTGAAGGGCCAGTTCGTCACGGAAATGACCATGACTAAATTTGGTCATCCCAGAAGTCACGTTTATACGATGCATCAGTTTTTGAGCCCTCTACTTCAGGTGAGAGTGGATATAAAACGAAGGAATGAAAAAAAATAAGAAGGGTACGAGGGAAGAGAATAACGGGTAGAAGTTTCTCTTGAATAGAAATGGCCGAAAAGTGAAGAGATACGTTTGGTAAAAAAACTATCTAAGTGAATGAATGACTCATTTTACGAAGGAGGGAAATGTGTGAAAGAGTAAAACTGATTAAGCTTTGCGATCTTGGGGGACTCGGTATTTCTGCTATTCATGTCAGCCTGTCGGAGTGAAACCTCAATGGTAATGCCCATTCACTATCTACTTCCGTTGACTGCTATTCTTCTGTATTATTTCGTTCTTTTTCTGAATTGTGTGATTTAGGAGAGTGGTATAAAATCATAAAATCTGGGAATTTAATGTGAATGACCTGTTCCAAACTGTATAGGTTAAAATTTTAAGAGAAATAATCAGGAAAACAACTTGTTCTTAAACTTGCTTTCGGATGATTTTGCATACACACTTGCCGAAATATATGTTTCATCTGTCAAGATGTGACTTTAAGATCCCCGAAGTTACTGCATCAAGTAACAAAATTGCATTATAGAATTATTCTTAAAATTTGGTAAGTTTGCATTTGTCTTTTTTTATGAATATGTGAGTGTTTTTAGTGAAGAAAGGGGGTACGGGGCTGTTGCATGTCATTCTCATTCATTGAATACTTTATTCTTCAAAGTATTCTCAAGAATGCAATAACTTGAAGTTTGCAGTTTCGCCTCACATGTCATAATTATTTTTCCTTAATAAATTTAAAATGCAGCTTTAAATAATGATTTTTCTTCTTAATAGTTTTCAATTTTTCAGTAATTAACGAATGATATTCCGAAGTATAATTGAACAGGGAATAATTAAGTATGGTTAAAGGACTAAACTAAAATTCTTATTTATTAAACAGACTTTTTATGTTTAAAACTTCTAGCCTTTCTTAAACCCTCAACAATTCTTAATGCAATTTTTATTAATTCATTAATCTTTAAGAAAAAGAAACGTATTACTCTTTAAGAAAAGTAATTTATTGGGGCGGATTATTTGTGTTTATTATTCATTTTCTATTACTGAAAGAATACAATTTTGCTAATTTATTTTAAAATCAGAGAAATATTAAAATTTATCGTTGAACAAATATGCAATGTCTTTTCCCAAACATGAAGAAATTGAATTTAATACCTTAAATGTTCAGCATATGTTCTAATATTCTTACTGTAATACACCTTCTTCTATACGTAACTATCTCTATAAGCTGTTACGGTGACATTCCAGAGAAATCTCGATGTGTATAATGCTTGAGAAGAAAAGGATGTATAAAAAGATTTATATATGGATGTATAAAAGGGTGTATATATGGATACATAAAAGAACTTTCCGCGATGTTCTGTTAATTGAAATATTTTCTAATCCGTTCTTTAGTACAATAAAATGGTTCAGTTTGTTATATTCGTGGTAAAAATAAGCACCATTCTTATCAAAATGATGAGATTGAAAATAAAAATACGATATATTTTTAAACATACACACACATTCATAGAATTTTTCCGTCAAAAGTTCTCATTCTCTTTTGGGTCCCAAAGATCAGATCAATACATCCAATTCCAAATTAGTAGCATAACTACTGGCCAGATATTTATTCTTGCATCGTGCAAGTAATTTTAAACTCACTCTTCGGTTATCAGATTTATTTGAGGCATAGTTTTTTTCCTTCTAAGAAAGATAATATGCAGTCTTTACAGAAAGTTCGAGGTGAAAAGCTTATTTGGTACTTCAATGTTATTCAACAGTTTGTTCTAAACATAATTAAAAATATTAAATAACAAATACTAAACGAATATTATTAAAAGGAGTTTGAGAAAAGCACTTACTTTTAATCTATTTTAATTAAAATAAAAAAATAGGCAAAAATTGAAACTTATTATTTAAAATTGAATCTTCCTTTGAGCAAAACTATAAAATATATATTGAAAACAATGTATTCCAATATTATAGGAAGTAAGTATTTCAAAAGATTTACTAAAAAGGAAAAATGAAAAGAAATTCTTTCGAAAACGTTATTTTACAAAAACTTGAATATTAAGTTTCAATTAAAAATAGACATTAAGAAGTCATCAACAACTTATGAAATAATTTTGGCAAAGAAAATGCAAATAAAATTTATTCTTTCACTTCAAATGCAGATGTTTCTTTCTAAATATTTTACGCATTTGTCTTCATAATATTTACTCTCCCAAATATACCTATTTTTACTTTCTAATATACCCAATAGTACTTCTACTCAAAGAAAAAAAATTATAGTGAAGAACTAATTTGTCACAAAGACGACTGTAACACAATTTTGCTCTCCTGGAAGTTGAGGCAATACGATACATCAGCTGTTGTACCCTGTACTTAAGATGGAAAGAATGGGAAAAAAGGAAACGCGAGGGAATAAAAAAAGTCGGGAAATGAATAGGGCGCGAGAAAAAAAAGGCTGAAGTTTCTCTCGAATAAAAAACTGCGAAAAGTAGAGAGAGACGTTTGGAAAGAAACTATCTAAATGAATGATTCGTTTTCAAAGGAGGTAAACTGTGAAAATGAGTAAAACCGATTAGGCATTGCGATCTTGTGGAACTCAGATTTTCTATTCATCTGAGCCTACCGCAAAGAAACCTCAATAGTTTGTCCTGTTTGCTATCTACTGTCCATGACAGCCACATTTATATATTACAAGTTGATACATCCGGCCTTGCTCGGTTTAGAAATATTTTCATGTCTAAGCACTTATAATGTTTTAAGCTTAATAAAACAGTTTTTCGCAGCAGCGTCTTTCGGTTTTTGTTCATCCACTACGGTGTTATCTGACCCCCTCGACCAGTAAATCAAACCATTTCTTCTTTTTGTCTCCGGCCTAAAACCACCTGGAACGATTCTAATAACCCTTGATACTAAATTTTTTCCTTCCTCGACAACAGAAGCTGTTCCACATCCTGGATTTTATTACCATTATCCTAAGTACCTTTCTCTTCCTTTTTAGTTTCTCGGTGCCTGATCGGAGAGGCACTGCAGAGTGGCCCTTCTATTTCTCCTTAGGTTTTCTCCTTTCGGTTGTAACCGAACTCAATAGCTTTAGAATGAATTTGAATGCTTTTCTCATTGGGATTATTTAAAAATTTCCAAATATCAAATGAAGCATCGCATAGGGGAGAGTAAATAACTAACGTCATTGTATAACTGTGTAAATAAATTGAAAGATGTACACGCTACAAAATAAAAACGAAAGCAAAAATGCTGTCTTTCTGTAAATATTCAACGACAACAATATTTTTACCATAATTTTTGACAGCGGCAAAAACATGGAAATGAAGGATTTGACAAAACAATAAATTGGTTAGAATTTAATTACAATAATAAAGCATTGTTATATATTGTGTTTGAAATGAATTTCGAAATATTTATTAAATATAGGGTTAAAAGAGCGTGTGCCATTTAAATTCAGATAGTAGAAAGAAAATTTTCTGGTATTTAAGATAATATATTTATGATCTTCGTGCAATATATATTTCAGAAGTTTTTGGCGAAAACCAGAGAAAAAAACGTCAAAAATTGACTTAATTTTTACGTTTAATAACGGAAATGAAAATTCTGCCCTGGAAATATAATGCCGATGAAAACAATATTTTTCTGATATCAACTATAACAGTGTCAAATGCGCGTGAATGAAAGATACGATAAACAGTAAATTAGCCTGAGTTTAAATTCACAAGAATAGAAAGTATTTCTAAAAGTTGCGTTAAAATTAAATTTTGAAACTTCAATTACAATTAAAGAAAATATTGGAAGATAATGAAACAACTATCATTAAAATGGTAATTGTTTGCTCTTTGAGATGGTGTAAAAAGAATTTTCGTATAATAAATAATTCAGAAGTTAATGGCAAAAAAAAACATCTAAGCATTAGGCTTAACTGTGGCTAATTTTCGTTATTTAATTAAATATCTTAAGAACTAATTAACTCTGAAAGTTGAAAATATCACAGTTGACCTAGAAATGTGCTCTAGAATGTCGGGTGCAAATGTCATGTGGCTGCCGTTCACCGTCTAGGAGAATTTCTTGTGAACGACAGACAGACAGATACATGTATTTTCTGCTTTATATTACAGATTTGCTTCTTCTTTTGAATTACGCTATTTAGAAGAGTGTAATGAAAATCTGGCTAACCGGATATTTTTTGACATTGGATGATTCAAAACTTATTTACATATATATCTTATCGGCAATGTATGAAAACGACATTCTATAGAATACCTAGGTATTTTATAGAATGCCAAACACTGGCTGTAATGTATGCGACGATTAAAGTTCTACACATTTGCTAGGCATTCTTTAGAATGCCAAACCGACAAAGTCTTAAATACATCGCCGATTCGATTTTATAAGAAATAAAGTTAAGAGCAGCAATTCAAAATAAAATAAAATAAATTTTCTTGATGCAAGAAATAGGTTCATATTTCATTTTTTTTCTATATTCTTCTAATGTGTTTTATTTTTATAATAAGTTCAGCAACTAATTAAGAAAACACCTTTTGGTTTGGGAAAAAATATCTCAAACATTTTCTATTACCTGTCTAAAATTCATGTTTTATCAGGCAATATCTGAATTTAAGAATCATTAAGTTTGCAAGAAATAAAGTTAAATTAATATGATTACCTGAATGAAATACGGAAGAAAAAACGTAATTTCTCAAATTTTTTAATTGAATGAATGAATTAATTTTTATTAGAAATAATTATCTTTTTAATTAGAAAAAATGACTTTCATTGGATTTATACCTTTTGAAATAGCCAGCTCAACATTCGGATTCAACAATCGAAGCTAAAAATTGCAATGCTTAGGTGAAAGTAAAATGAAAATAAGCGTCCCAAAAAGAAGGGACAATGGTAGATATTGGGTTGAAAACAAATGGTGTTTGTAAATAAACACTGTTTACAAGTTTATATTTTCTCTTTTTTACCATACAAAATTATTCTTTCTGTGCCACACAAGAAAACTGCAAAAGCCAAGAATTTTACTTGAATATTCATCTAATGAAGCAAAAATTAAGGGTGATATAAAATCAAAATAAATGAAAATCACGACCTCTATTTTCATCCTAAAAAGAATGATAAAATAAAAAAATTAATGTAAAGTTGCAAATTACAGCTTAATCTTAAAAGAAATAATGAAATCCGGTTTTATTGGCCCAAAATCTTTTTATGGAATTTTTAGAAGCATTATTTAACGTCGCTGTTAAAGAACCTCAATTCTTTTATTGCTAAAGTCAAGATTTTAACGTTCTATTGATTTTTGAATAAACTTATTCATAAGCCGTTTTAATTCTCTTCGTTTTATATTCAAAATGTGTTGAAACATTTTTATTGGAGCGAACATTTATGTTTTAAAAATTGTTTGCTTGATTACAGATTCTTAACTGAGCGATAACTCGTATAATATTTTCAAATTTTATAGTTTTTTAATGTTTCCAATCAAATAACTGATATTTATCATGTTTTGTCATTTCTTTATTAGGAAATTTAATGGAAACTATTTGAAAAAAAATTAAATCATCTTTCACATTTTAATAAAATTGTTTTCTAAAAAGTATTATTAATGATCGTTTTTAAATTATAAAATTACCTTTTTTAAATGTAGGTGTTGTTCTTTGTTATTTAAGATTTCAATATTCGATTTTTGACTCGTCATTTAGAAAAAAATAAGGATGAAATTTAATCATCTTATATTTTTAATAGTAATTAAGTTTGGAAATTTATTGGAAGAAAAGTATATTATAAGAAGAAATTATAAAACTCGAATCAGCAGAAACTAATGACACGACATTTTTAGCAGAAATTAAGTGTCAAAATAGTAGCTCCGTTTTTTCATTGAATGTTAGGAAACTAGGTTTTTTAAAGAAATTCCAAGAATTGACCAATTAAATCGTAGATATCACATACCTGACAAATGAAATCGCAACGCTGAAGCGGGAAATAAAAATATAACGATTCCTTCGCGAACAAGACAGGAATATGAACATTCCTGCGCAACCAAAACAAATGTTCTGACGTCGCCAATCCATCTTCTGCTTGGCGGAAGGAATTGGCGAGCTACAGCGGAGAGAAAGGGCTGTGCACTATAAACTTTACATTAACTAAGAATAGATTATACAGATAAAATATATAATAAAAATTTTAATGAAATACAAATTTAAATTAGCACAACAACCCAGATGTTCGAATAAGAACACGCGAAGCGTCTTGTTCAAATAAATTTTCAAAGAGCACGTTCTTTGAAATCTTATTTTAAGTACTCGAACCTCATCTCTGTCAAGCTGCGCACATATGGTAATGTTGTTTTTAATGAAAATGTGTTGTGATATTTTAAATTGGTATTTCATTCAATCTGCGTTGAACAGCTTATATGGTGTATCGCTTTCTTTTGCAGTTTATTCTGTGAGCAAACTTATTAGAAAAGTTTATATTTGTAAAGGATGAATTTGAAAATTTTATACAACGCATATGATATTTATGTCACTTTATATATATATATATATATATATATATATATATATATATATATATANATATATATATATATATATATATATATATATATATATATATATATATACAGTGGCAAATCTAGGATTCCGGTCGGGGAGGGGGCTGAGGCCATAGAATCTTTGTATCGTCGTGATGAATGTCAAACTTCGAGGCTAAAGTAAACCAAAACTCTTTAACTTTACAGCCTTTACTCACCTGACAATAAGAATCATAAAGAACAATACAATGCTTTCGATAATTTGATAAAAATTACGATGGAATAAGTAGTCCAAAAATGTCTTCGACAGCGTCAATGCTACAAGTACAAGTGGAATTTCTAGAAAAGTAGCAAAATTTTCGAGCCTTTCAAGCTAGAAAGCAATGTTCAAACGTTTTTATTATTTCTTTAAAGAGAGAAATTAAGAAAAAAAATTTATAATGATGTTAAATTAAATCAAGAATTTTGGCTTGGCTCTGGGGGGGGGGGTGTAGCCCGATAGCCCCCGGATTCGCCACTATATATATTTCCTGTTGCATATATTTTTTCATCTTATTAAAATGAGTAGTATATGGTTGATACCTGAAGAAGAAGTTAAGAAGTGTTTTACTAAAATCTTATTAACTATTTTTTAAAAATAAGAACAATTTTTGGAATAATTTTGGTAGATCTTATCCGTTTATACATGACATTATTCAATAAATGTTAATACAAAATTAAATCTTATTTTATAAGAAAACAAAATAACTTGATGAAATAATCATGATATTGCTTTTGCGCGTTTGACTGAGTGACAGACTTTACAACATTTGAAAATCTGCAAATGAAATCTAACTCTTAATTTAGCATTGCGATATTGTCAAATTATGAGATACAATTTACACTGATGTGAAGAAGCTAAGGACCGTTTTATAAAATGCGATAAATTTGCAATTTATATGAAATCTATGGTTTGAAATCAAGTGTGGAGAATCATGAAACATATATCGAGTATCGTACAAATTTTAAACTGGAGATTAAGTCACTTGGGGACCAAACGGAAATTAATGAAGACAAAAAAAGATTTCGGCTAACCCTGTTTCACAGGAAGCTCATAATGAACCGCAAATTTTATTAAAAGTTATGCTCAATATGCTCATTGCTTACATGCAATTTCGAAAAAATAGCATGGATATTCGGGAAGATATAAAGGTTTCTTTAAAAAATGCAAAATTTTCCTGCATGCTTTTTGCTTATAACATGCAGAGGTTTCATTGAAATTAAACGAAACATATAAAAAACACGACAATACGTTAAAGAAGTATTGAATTAAAATTTGAAGTAAATACGTTGTATATTAGAGGAAATATGAGTATTTGTATTAAATAATTTTTTACTGAGCATGTGCGAAACGTAAGAAATTTTTCGTTTATAACTTCAAAGCCAGAGATATATAGAACAACTTATATAAAAATACGAGTTGAATTCCGTTAAAAAAAAGTGAGGTGAATTCAAATTTATCTTTGAGAGAAGCTAAGAAGTGTGGGTTCTTGTACAAATTGATATTTTATAAACTTGAATCTTCGAATGGTTATCGATGAAATGCAATTTAAATAATGTATTTAATTTTTCTAAAGAGATTATAAAACTTTTCTCACGCAAAATTCCAGCAGAGATTGTCATACTGTAAATTTTTGAGGGATATGGATATCACATTTCATCTGATCTTATTTATAAAACAATCGATAATCATGTACAGTAACTTGAGCTACCTCCTTACATATCGCATGTTCAGCAGCAATTTAGAATCGGTTAATTTGTGTTTTGAGGCATAAATATCAACTGATAAAAAAAATTCATGGCTAGTGTCAGTGAACAAATTCAAGGAAAAAATCAGAAAGGGCGGCTGATGAATTTGTAAGAGAAGTCTTTATACACTGTTAACTGCAAATATTGCCAACTTTTTAGATGGACAGGAAGTTTTGATAATGAAACAGAACAAAGAAAGATATAAACAACGCTCCCATCATTGAAAACACATCCATGCCCGATGATCTTGGGTGTCAATGTAAAAGCCTGTGTTCAAGAGCACAAAATAATAGAAAAATTATATTAGATTAACCTTTTAAAGGGTCATTTTTCTAATAGAGTTATAGTAAAATGGCTTTGGGATCGAGATTCATGTAAGAAAAGAAATTCATTTATCTTATTCGAAGACTTTAATTTTTTGCTAATTAATTTTGCTAATTAATAATTAATTATCAAGTTCAGACACTTCGACATGGTTTGGAAGAAGAAGAGATTGAAACATCTCGGTTTTTGTTTCATTGAAAAAATTGGCGAGATGTTACGCCAACCTTAAAAAATGCATTTAAAAATTTCTGAATTTGGTGGTAAGTATACTTAACACGGCCTTATAATTGCTTAATCATTTGAAGTCATTTGAAGAATAGATGCTTTATGTCTATTGCTGGGTAAGAGATCAGTTTCCATCTCACTTACAGCTACAATAAAATTATTATTATTGTTATTTATTCATAAAACCGAACTTAAGCATTGCTAAATAACATAACAAATTACCTTTTATGTTCTTAAATTTCAGGGATGAAATGTTCACTTATCTTGCCAAATCTTTCCTCTCAGTCTGTTGCTCTTGTCTTTTAAGAAGGTTCCTCACCCGACCTTTTGCTTATTTTGAATGTAGGATTCTCAGTTTGAGCTAAGTGTAGTGGTAACGGTAACGCTGAATAAGCTGTGCGACCACCATCCAAAAGTGTGGAAGCTATTCCTGATGAAGCAACGGCAAGATCTATATAACATTTCTTTCAAATTTCAGCAAGGATCAAATTTATTAAAAAGGTATTTCCAGTTCCACCAGGGGCGTCAAGGGAGAGAATACCACAGTTCCCTTCAGCAATCAAGTTCATCACTGCTTCATAAGCCGTTCGATGATCTTCCGTTAGTCGAGGTCCACCATATATTGTAAAATATTGATATCGTAGTTAGTTTCTCATAGCAAATCTCTATCCAGAGTATGATGTGCTTGTCTTGTTGGGACGGGTAATCCAAGCTGAAACAACGTTTTCCCACAAATTGATAGCCACTTATATTCAAGCAATATCAGAGTTTCGTTGTCAATCTGAGGTATGTAATGTAAATCTATGTCTGGATTCTCCGTCTGCTTTTGGTGCAAAATATCTTCTCTATCTGTCTTCGTATTTTTCCTAAAGGCTTGAGGTATTTGAAGGGTGTAATAATAAGGGCAAATAAATTCCGTAAATGAGAGGGAAATCGTGTGAGTGATGCTTCTTGTAACATTGAATTCCAGTGTTTGTCGTCTTCTATTAAACCGAGTTTTAGACATGCTTCTCTGTAGGTTTCATACACCTGCCCTTCAACTATTTTTAAATCTGTGCAAGAAATGGGTCCCCTGATGGTATGGAGTAACAGACGGAAATAAAAACACTCAGAGTTATTAGGGTGAACCTTGCATACACGTTCTAATGCATCAGATTTACATACATCGGGATGTCCTGTAAAGACAGTACTTTGTTCTCTTCTACAAAATGATTTTTAGACTTATTTCAAGTTAATATTTTGGAATCTCCGCGTGCAATAATGTATATGTGAATGTATCTTCTTGGCAGATCTTAAGGTAAGCTGTTAATGTTGAATCTGGTTGTTGAGTAGATCTTTCGTGAGCAGTATGAGAAGTGAAATAAACACGTTGGCAGTTTTAGAGGTGTACGCTAAGATGAACGACAGTTGGGTAAAAGTCATTCTCCAAAATGCTTCATTACTGTTAATGTATCGGCCCATTTGGTACCTTGCTATTTCATCATTGATTCCTATTGTTGCATTGTTAATTTCTACAAGAGCGATATTAGTACCCTTGTTTATGTATTTACAAATATATTTGATTGACTTCACAGAGTAGTAGTATTCCATATTGATGTGCGCTTGGAACATCTTTGACCAAGAAATTCAGATAATGTGCAAGTAAATGATAATACAACGTGCACTCAACGGAATGCGAACGCGGATTGAAAAAAAATTTGGCCGAGTTTTAATTTTTATTTAAACATTTCTAAATCTAAGGAGCTAAATCTCGCAAACACAAAACCAAATATCCATAGAAACTTAACGTTGGTAAAGGCGCGCGTGATTCTAAGGAGCTAAAATCGAGTAATCACAAAACCAATGATGATGTGGAAATATTCACAGAAACCAATTTAACTTTAAGAGCACGTGAGATTAAACATAGAAAGGTAAAGCTATGTAACTGTTTAATATATCGCGTGCTTTTGCATTTTGAAAGATATCGGAATAAAAAAAAATAGTTACAAATTGTTTTTAAGTTAATTTTAAAAATTAATTTTAAATGAGAGGAAAAGGTGTATGCAAATGGGGCAGGTGTCACTAAGAAGGTATTTTTCGCATTTTAAGATGGTGTAAAAATAGTTTCTGGCTGATGATAGGTTCCAAAGTTATGGCGGAAAAACGGTAAACCTTTTAACCCCTTTAAGAGGGCATAGCAACTTTTTAATAGAATAGGTAATCCTTCTAGATGCTAAGGAACATTTGTGACAAATTTCGTTCAAATCCGTCAAGAGGTGTGGAATCGTATAAGGTTCAAATACGCAAACAAACAAACAAACAGACATTGGATTTTATATATATAGATTAAATATTAAGAAAATTTTGTTGATTTTACGCAATTTTTCTTCAATATATTCTCAAAGAATCTATAGACAAAAAAGATTTTTTTCACTGTTTTAAAGTGTAGGAAATTATCTTCAAAAGGTATTAATCGAATTGAAATAAGAGTTTGTGAAGTATATAATTAAAATTGCATTTTTTCTCATAAAATAAAAATGGATACCAAAAGAGAAATAAACTCTTCATTGTAGTCAATTTTTAATATTTTAAATCTGACTTCATTTACTTTACGATATAGTAAATTTATTTAGAAAAATATGAAATATTGGTCTAGTTTAATCAAAGAAAATACACTCTTCCTAGTCAGAATGGAACTTTAATAATTAGAACAACCAAAATGTATGAAATGTCTGACAGCAGAAATAGCTTTTAAGCATAGAAAAATTATAAACATCAAAAGTGAAACGAGTTTTTCAATTTTTTTCGAACTTTGAAAGCTTATTTTCTATGTCAAATGTTTCAGGATTTAAAGAAATCTTCTTATTTTGTTACAACATTCACTTTTAAAATAACTAATGAAAAACAGAAGTAAATATTTCTGCTTGTATTCTTGCCTTTAGCTTCAAATATATGTTTAACTTGGATATTGTAAGAACAAAAATATTTGAAGAGTTAATGAAAAAAATATTGGAAATGTTTAGATTAATTTTTTTCTCAAATAAAATATCCTTTCCATGCAATTTTATAGCAAAATATAGAGAAGAATGGCATTTCATTAAACAATGAATGTTTGTAAGTTCACAATGTACCTTGTTTATGATATAGACCTTTATGTAATATTTGCCTACCATTTAGTTTATTTTTTATATAACGTTAGAAACTTACTTCCACTAAATGAGAAAATTATGCTGTCAGCTTTGGTGATTTTTTTAGTAAGCAAGCAGCCTTTTACTGTAGAATATAAAGATTAAATTCCAAAACCTGAAAAGAGGCTAGATATCAGAAATTAAAGGAAAAATTTTATTGAAAGATATAGAACTGTTTTAAAAACAGCATATTTTACTTTAATATAAAAAATAATACAGCTTTATCAGAACCCCAAATTAAAAACACTTCGATTATTTCATTGATATATAAATTTCTGAACACAGAAAGCTGATTTTTATTTTTGAACTAAACTAAAAATTTCATCGAATGAAACTTATTATTAAAGGAAAATAATTTTTATATAAAATTCATTGTTTCATATAAAAACGAATGCTCCAATAAAAACTTTATTTAAAAAAACAATTCAAAAATGTATTTATTAAACACAATTGATAACTAGATTTTCATAGAAAAACTTGTCTCCAATGTACATGAGTAAAGATAAAACTATCATTTTTACTTAATCGCCGTCGTTATTACCACCATTCGACAACCATTGAAGAAAATAAAAGATTCTTTGCATCTTAATAAAAGAAAGAATTAAAAAAAAAATATTATATCTTAATTTTTCTCGGCTTTAAGAATTCCAATTAAAGTTCTTGTGATTAATGAGCAATTGAGGATAGAATATTATAATACTCGTAAAATTATCATTTTCCAAGATAATTATGGAGAGGATTCTTGTTAAGAGCAAAACCAGCAACAAATGGCTGCTATTAGAAATCACAATGGGAAAATTTTTGTAATATGCTGTAGTTAAAAAGAATAATTGGAAGAACTGGGATATATGGGGATTTTTATTTTCACTGTTTGGGAAATGGGGGGAAAACATGATAAATTTAAAGTTCATTTGTTTGAAATGTTTATAGGAAAAGAATTCGAGTTAGAAAATATATATATTTTTAAGATGTAAACGAAACGTTATTTAAGATAAATTATTAAAAAGAAAATTTTACTTTCCTAATAAAGAGAAAATATTTTATAAGAGTAGAATAAAATATCAGTACTGCACACAACACTTTTGATTATTGGAAAGCTATTTTCAAAAAATAAATGTAATTAAAATATCCACTATAATTCTTTATTTCTTTGATTACAATTGGTATTTTTTAAATATATATGTATAAAATATCCTTGGGAAAATGACTTTAATTTCCTCTTTATACGAGTAAGTAGCATCCGCGAGATGAAAATGGACGTTCTGTATAATAATAATAGCGGAATAATACAGGATGGGCTGAATTTAGACAGTATATTCATAACTGTGTAATTCGCGAAGTAGTCCAGATCTAACTGAGTTAAAGTTCGTGATTATTTATCATTCTTTCAGTGTTATTGAAACAATAGAAAAGTATGAAAGCGTTGAAACAACTAAATGCAATGTGGTTTCATGAATTTTATTCTTCTGTGCAAGTGACACGAAAGTGACTATGCATACAATAAAGACCGCGGAAAGGGACATTACTTACGCTGCATTTTGTACACTAGTACACTACATACGTTCACAAATTTATGGCAAGAATTGATCTACCACCGACGCATTTTCAGAATAACGAAAGACAGCCAAATCATTCATTCGAAAAGGTGAACTTTGTTTCTCTATCTCATAATGATATGTGCATTCATATTTAGCTGTGTAACCATGTACACCAAACCATTAATTTTCCCAAGCGAATTTGTGCACACCCTGTATATAATTTAAAACTTATTGGTTATCCAGAAATTTGAAATGCGAACAAAATTTTTTTTTAACATTTTCGAAAATATCTTATTGAATTCTTGAAATTGAAAATTCTTTTTCATTCACTCGTATGTAAGTCATTTTAAAGTAAAAATGGTTTCGAGCAATGAAACGAATTTTATCCTTTTCCAAAAAAAAAAACTACTAAGCATTACTTATGCTTTTTCTTTATCTGTTGAAAGATTTGTCTCCTGTAGGTATCATTCCTGTGTTTAGGAATTTACGATGTGAAGTAGTTTTCTAATAATTGCCGAAAACACGATTACACTAGAAGTGAAAACACATACAGATATTTTATAAGATATATAATTCGAAACTAAATTAAGATGATTACATTTTTTTTGCAAATAAACTATTTTTAAACAAAAATTTAACATAAATATTTAACTTATATTTTATTACAGATTGCAGAGATAAGACAAAAAATTGAAATGGCGTAATACTAGAAGGATTATTTGCAAATACATGTAAAAAGAATATAATCCATGATACTTAAAAACTTCTGAAAGACTGAAAAGAACTTATAAAGAAAAAAATTCACTCGGGCAATACATTAAGAATATAGATATGACTATATAGTAATAGATTATTATAGGAGTAGTAAAAAGCGAAATGACCTAGAGAAATTCAATGAATGAAGAAGCTCTCAATTTAAAAAGATTTATTTTTTAGCTTTTAATTCAATTCTGTATTAAATTGCATAGTCATTTAAATGCATGGGATTTTTTATAAAACTAATTATATATTTTCAATTTATTTTGTCTAATGAATTTTTATACCTTGGGATTAATTTTTATGTTTTTAACGGATTAACTTAAAATATTCTGTGACTAAGAAATCGTATTACTTAATGAAGTGTTATTAATTTCACTTATGTCATTATATGTTATAAATTTATGAAGGCTCTAAAAATATTTGAGTTTTTGTACACATTTCTTACTAAGTATTCTTTTGTAATAGAATGTATGTGCGTAAACGGCGCATTAAGGAGGGAGGTAGAGAGCGATAATGAATATTCTCTGATGAGGATGTATACAGTTATATTTAACATTCCGAGACTTCCCTGTTGGGTGCAAGATCATCAACAGGTCACGAGTTTATATTCCTTCCAAAAAAGAATTATTTTTATGTTTGGCTTGACATGGCTGCTTAGTAGGACCATTCGTTTCTACCCAGTTAGTTGAAAGTCCACATGTATGGTATATTTACCACAAGATATGTAGGGTTCCCACTGTATCCGTTAACCTCCCCCCTTAACTTTTAAATGGTGAGAGCTTAGTGCATAAAGTTGGTATCTAGGTATAGTAAGAAGCCTATGCGATACTCGATGAGACAACTTACAACGCCATCTATTGGCAAATTTTGGAATTAGTGGTCCTATCTCGTAAACGGTGAAAGATACGAGAAAAAGTCAATTAGAAAGTTGTAGAGCACTCTCTATTTAGTTGGAAAAGAAACCTTTCGCACATTAATACTGAAAACAGAATGTAAAAGATGAACATTTGTTTGATTGTGATTTTCAACTCTATGGCGTCGTGAAACGCGAGCGAAGCGAGACAAGACCACCTTACGGACTAAATACTAGCCTGTGTTGTAGTGCAGGGGAAACGTACGCGATTTGCATTCTTGAGAGCCATGGTTCAGTCCCCACCGGTTGCGTGTTTTACTAAATGTCTCTACAAACCATGGAAACTTTTTGCTGATCTTGCAAAATCGTCTCTCCAAACACACAACGCAACTAAACCATGCCTGGTATAAAAATCATACGGATTTCATGTAGTAGTTTCTGCAAATGAGGATGGGACGTCATACCTGTTCACCAGAGACTATTACTATAAAAAATATGTTTCTGCTGGCTTGTATGTTAAAGCTGACTGTTATGGCAAAATTTGGCATTAACGAGTAGTGCGAGATGTTTTTAAATTACGGTGAATGTGGGCTTAAGGTAAAATCAACTGCAAAGCTGTATATTGAACGTTTTCCTGAAGGCCCGCATCCTACACGGCCGACCATCTTAAAAGTTGTAAAACGTTTAGGAGAGACGGGCTGAGTGAACAGCTGACATCGAGTTTGTAGACTTCGTAATCTAGGACGCAAAGTGCAACCTGAAGATGTGCTAGCATACGCTTTTGCCCATTCTCATAGCAGCACAAAAATTATCAGTGAAAATTGTGGCCTCTCAAAAAGCCGCGTTTGGACAATCTTGAATGAATTGTGTGCTCAACAATACCGATCCTCACGTGTGCAGGGATTGCTGCCAAGAAATGCTGAGAGACGTTACACGTGGTGTAACTTTGTGATGAATAACTTAGAGGACCATCCAACATTCCTGGCAGACACAATATGGAGGGGTGAGGCATGTTTTTCGCGTAACGGAATGTTTAATAGACAGAACGTTCATACCTGGTCGCGGAAAAATCCGAGATTTGCTGTCGAAGTTCGACATGAACTACGCTGGTCGATTAATGTTTGGTGCGGAATTTTTATTGACAGGCTCATTGGACCAGTATTTTACGAGGGAACGTTAAAGGGACAGCGGTTCTTGGAGCTTATGCAGGATGTAATAACCGACTTTGTTGAGAAAATACCATTGCACAAACTCAGAAATGGATGGTTCCCATATGATGGCGCCCCTCTGCATAAGATTTCAAACGTTAAGCAGTGCCTAATGGAGATATTCCAGAATCAAGTCATAGGGTATGATGGTTTCGTAGAGTAGCCCCAGCGCTCACCTGACTTGACACCATTGGACTTCTTCTTATGGGGACACATAAAAGTTCAGGTATATGCGACCCCTCCGCCAACATTGAAAGATCTTCGACGACGAATTACTGATGTTTGTGCCTCCGTAACACTTGCTACGTTTCACAATGTGCAGCGAGAAATCCAGTGCAGAGTGCAAATGTGCATAGTGGCTAACGGAGAGCATTTTGAGCTATATAAATAAATGATCCAGAAGACAGGATCGTTTCAGTCTCTTTCTTCCACTCTTTATGACATGGCAATTTCGAAATCGTAATCAAGCAAATGTTCACTTTTTGCATTCTATTTTGAGTGTTAATGTGCGCAAGGTATCTCTTTGCACTAAATAGAGAATGCTCTACAACTTTCTAATTGGCTTTTTTCTCGTATCTTTCACCATTTACGAGATAGGAAGCTAATTCCAAAATTTGTCGATAGATGGCGTTGTAAGTTGTCTCATCGAGTAGCGCATTGCCTTTTTACTATACCTTGACACCAACTTTATGGCCTAAGCTGTAACCATTTAGAAGTTAAGGGGGTGTAACGGATATAAGTGGGAACCCTGTATTCAAGGAACTTATTTACAATTGTCCTACAGCAATTGGCACACGAGTATGGCTCCAGCATAGTGGAGTTACACACTTAGAAATTATATCTGAAATGGACCTCCTATTAATAACCTAAATGGAATTTCCTGATCAACATCTGGTTACTCCTTTTCAACATAATTATAAATAACTTAATCAGTATTCAAAAGTTTGAACGTTGTTTCATTTGTATAAACAAAGGCAAAAATTTGGCAGTGAATAAACATTAAGAATTATTAGCAAGTTTGGAAAAATAATTAATTTTATTTTTACTAGCACAGCAATATATTTTGTATCTACTGCCAGAATTTTTCTGAACCATAACTTGAATATTCCATTTACTTCCGGTTGAATTGCAGAATTTCACCACAAGTTTGCAAGAATATTCCCTTTAAAAAGAATATTTTTACTCTGCAGTTTAGATTTCCATTCACTAAAGGATAACCATCTGAAAAATGAAAAGCATGAAAATATATATAGAACATTTTAAAAGTATTTTAGAATGTTTTTCAAATAGAAAATGCAAATTTAATGAAATTTTACTATTTAAAAGAAAAGTTTTATACTAGATAGAAATCTCATTTAGCTTATAAAGTAATGAATATACAGGTTTTCAAATAATTTTATTTTCCTCACCAACAGACATGCATTTTATAACTTTTAGAAATTTTTAAGCGCATAATAGAAAATTACTTCGCATTTTTTAATAGAACCTAACATATTAATATCGTTTTCCCTAATAAATTCAATATATTATAAAATAAATATATTGAAAATGTTCTGCGTTTAGAAGAAAACACCAAACCCTACTTTAGAATAATTTTTATAAGTATAAAAGGTGTCCTGAACTGAATAATAAAATGTTTTTATGTTTTTTTCAGTTTCAATAAATGTTTCGATTTACATGTATCTAGCTTTTGTAATGTTTTATCGTTTACTCGCTCATAACTACCTCTGGGGATTTGTCAAATGTTCAGTCAA
This sequence comes from Araneus ventricosus, assembly GCA_013235015.1. Lineage (NCBI taxonomy): Eukaryota > Metazoa > Arthropoda > Arachnida > Araneae > Araneidae > Araneus > Araneus ventricosus. The sequence goes on from BGPR01002335.1 coordinate 139,149, forward strand.
CAAATGACTTTCCTTCTCTTTATGCGATTGCAGTTTAACTTCACATGAACGACAAATGTACTTTTAGAGTTAAAGATATAAAAAATAGAAAAAAATATCAAAAAAAGACAAAACAACAATAATAAAAGCAATTTATTTATTGCGCGCAAAGTGCAGCATCATCCAGGAAAAAATTTCGAAGTACAAAGATATAAATACAAATTAAGGTAAGTTTTAACTGTGATAGAGGTAAAAATACAATAATATTAATAAGGTCTAAATAAGTCCTCAGAGGAAAAATTCAAATTTGGAGCTTAAAGTCGTTTTTCCTCGACAGAAAACCTGTTCTAATTTTGAATCTCCATGGATGGAAGCCTCTAATGGCATCATCCACCAGATTCTTCTTCCTCCTCGTTCTTTTTCATTCGTTTTTACTTTCTCGTATACGAAGTATACAAAGAGAAAGTATTGTAATCGTCAAAAAATTCGAACTCGAGTTTTTGACGAATCTCCACGTTTTAGACCTCCCTGATTCCGAAAAACTCAATTTTGGAATTATATCTGTGTGTCTGTCTGTGAACACGATAACTCGAAAACTATTAGAGCTACGGAGATGAAATTTGGTATGTGGTCTTAAAGCATACTTTGTAGGTTTCTATCAAATTTTGGACAAAATCTGTCAACGGGAAGTCTGTCTGTCTGTATGTCCGAAGTTATGCGAACACTATAACTCAAAAACTTGAATAGCTATATGGATAAAATTTGGTACACAGTTTTATCGTCATGAATGCAGGTCCGTATAAAATTTTGGGCCTAGTCCGTCAATTGGTTGACTTTGCATATTTGATTTCTTCACCATTGTACGAAGCAAAAGAAAGGCACGCGTTTTTACTGCTGTTTCCGTAATACGTTGTCTTGGCTCACTGCCAAATTCCTCTCGAATAAAAGTGAATTAATTATGGAGTGTTTTCTTTTAATTTTTCTTTCTCTCCGAAACATTTTGTCAATAAGAGTTGCATATTTGATTTTGCGGTTAGTTTTATTTCCTATATTTCGTAATGCATTTTTTTCTGAGTGAATTTTGCATTATTTTTACTCTGAAAGAACGAAAGTAGTTGTTAAAAGTAAAGTTATAAAGTAACAAACCAAAATTAGTGCCAATTGATTCATCAGTTTTGTTTTTCATTCTTTTTTAATTTCTTAAGCACTCTGCCAATGTGCGTGATATTTTCAACTACAACTATCGGTAGTAAATTTGTAACAATCAGATCGGAGATATTGCTGGCAAGCTAAAAGGCTGCTTAGATATGTGCAAATCTTTTAGTAACTTACATTAGATGATTGAAATTTGGTATGTGGTCTTCTAATTTACTCATGCGGTGGGAGGGGAAACAGCACATTTTTGGGGAAGTATACGAGAAAGTGTAGGGGAGGTCACTCCCGCTGGTTTGTTAATTTTATTGTATTTATACCTTTATCACAGTTAAAACTTCATTTAATTTGTATTTATATCTTTTAGAGTTAAATTATATAATTTTGGCACTAGTAAAACACAAGATAATAGACTTTAATTTATCAAATAAACTAATATTATCTGACCTGAAACTTCCCATCAATCATCACTTTTTTAAGACAGTCAAAGAAGAATTGATATTACCGATATTTGTAGTATTAGAGGCCCAAAATTAATGGAATCAAATAAAAAATCGTAGAAAGTAGTTGCAAGAACTGAAATATCAATTCTAAAAGGAAAGTTTCTGAATTTTTGATTTACACAATGATTTTCAGAAATTGGAAATGAAATATTTCTCAATGACTTTCTCATCTTAAGGCATTTTACCAACGACGACGAAAGATCTCCTTGCACATATTACTGATGAAACATAATTAATGAACATAATAAACATAATTTTTTTTATATCAGAAAAAGTAATATCTTTTCAAATAAAATAAATATTTCGAATTTAATAAAAATTAAAATAAAATTATAGTTAATTCTCAGCAAGTTTCCTAACTAAAATTCCAACCCATCAAACATTTTATCATTTTTATTTTCAATATGGAGGGAAAATATTGAATTCCTTGTTCTAATATCTCACTGCACCAGAACACTCACTTGATGAAATGAAAAATGACATAAATTGAGAACTTTCACATGTCTGTGTTATTTGTAGTTTATTCTTCTGAGAAGAAATGAAACATTTCAAACTTACTAAGACCAAGAATAAATTTTTCAAACGATTCAAAGCTTCTTTGCATAGAACTCAAGAAGAAATCAGATTGCGTCTCATATCTATTTTATCTTCAATTTTAATTAAAAAAACCCTGCTTATTACTAATATGATAATTTTAGTTTTTCCACATTTGACGTTTGCTGCATAAATGTTATATAGTATTATGGATTTTATATGTCTAAAGATTGCTTCACAGATCTGACAAATCGCTTTACAGAATAATTTCTGAAAGACAAAAATAATGTTGCTTTATTGCAATTTTTGAATTGAATGCGATCGCAGGTTGAGAAATTTCTGGATATAGTGGATACGGTTGCTACTTAGGCATATTTCACACAGAATTTTATATACGAAAGACTACATATAAAAACGTGAATGAAAGAATCCATTGGTTGTTATAATATGTTCTCCACGTTATAAGAAATCAAATGATATGTCATTTTTAAAGCAAAAAAAGATTTTATTTGAAATGTTATCCTCCATTATTTTTTGTAAACTTAATCTGTCGGATACAAACTTTCTAACGTGATTGACCAAAAAACAAGATCTTTCGACCTAAAAATAGGTAAATCAGTTACTGTTCATATAAATCAATTTATGCATCGTTTTTTAGTTGAAAAGATACTGTAGTGAGCGGATTAGGTTTTAGGCAGCATTTTTGTGTTCGGTGTAAAATAGGGTGGGAGGGTCAATGATTCCTAGCCAATTTCTATAATTTTTGGTTTGCTGTGAGGAGAAACAATATTGGTAATATCAGTGAAAAAGTCCAATCTCAAACACCTGTCGAAAACATGGATCGCTAGTGCATAAAATGGAAATAATGCAATCATTTTTGGATTGTAATGATTTAAAGAAAGGTTTTTCCTTACAGAAAAACCATATTATGAAAACAAAATGGCTGTAAACTTAAGAATATATATTTTTTTCTTCGAAATGTTATTAATTTTCTTAGAAATAATATAACAAAAGATAAATAAAAATGATAATGAGCAAATATTTTTAATAAGCAAATAACAAGTAATAAGAAAATAGTTTTAAAATTCTCAACGAGAGACAGTTTCATCGGTTTAATCATATAAAGAAGGAATGATAGATAAATAAGTAAACAGTAAAAAGACAAAGTTGAAACAATAGAGAAACGGAGAGTTTTTTAAATTTCATTGCTCCCGAGTACTCCAAACTCCGTATAAATAAATTAAATTGTTTAAAATAGCTAAACTTAATTTTTATTTTCGCTACTTTGAATTAAAATTGTACAACAAAAAAATTTTTAAATTAAAATTAAAGAACAACTAAACTTCTCGAATGAAAGTTGAAATACTTAATATTTAAATCAATGGTTGCAATAAGCCGAGTAGAATAATTGCTTTTTAAGGAACTGAAAGTTTAGAGGATCTCGGATGCAACAATTTACTTCCAAAAACAAACGCTAATGCCATCAGAATTGTCAATGAAATTCATATACATCAGACATAAACCAGGAGAAACAATTGAAATCTTCATCCTCACTTATAGGGAAGAGTAGCCGAATTTGGACAACCTGGACATTTTTAAGGTATATTGATCGCGGAGTAATTTTAATGAAAATCATCTAGCAGAATTTCTTGAGGTATATTTATCTTCAAAACAATTTAATTAATTTTTTAATAAAGTACACTTTATAGCAACAAAAAAGTAGACCAGTGTTTGTCAAGATCGGACCACCAATTTCCTTAAGCACAATTCAAACAAAAATATTCTAGTTATTCTCAAATTCACACCAGTAAACTCTGCATGAACCCAGTGCGGACTAGATAATTAACTCTAAAACATAGTCTGCTTGAATAGTTAAGTTATTAAATATCCTCCCGGAACATTTTCTGAATAAAAATTTTATTTTTAAGTTCCACAGGCTCTTGTTACAGTCACAATAACGAGGTACATCCATATTTTCTATAGCACTATTGGATGGGGTAGCTAGGATTATGTTAAAACGTTGAAGCAAGGTAGATGCCCAAAGATAAAATTTAAATTAAAATATATATATATCAATTTTTTAATCATTTCTTCGTACTGAAATATATGAAATACAATGATAAGCAATTCTAGCAATACTTATATAAATCATCTACCTTTTCAGACCTGAAACACCTAGCTACTATTTGAAGTCATTTTGCATACAGTGGTAGTACATTGCATTAATACAATTAAAGAAAAAACAAGTTTTAGAAATTTAAAATAATTTTTTATTAACAATTTTATGGGTGTTAAACTGCCAAAACTTTTAAGATAAGAATATAAAATTAGTAAATTTTACTGTTGATGCACACAACATCAAATATATGAAATCTCACAACGATAAAACAGAAAGTATATATGTAACAATATTTTACCAAATTAGTAAAATGCAGAAAAAGAACACCCTCATAACGGCCATTTTGAAATTCGAATATATTTAATGAGAGATAAGTAGTCTCAGAATGAATAACCTTTATAAGCACTGAAAAATGTACTTTTCACTGATTTGGACTTTCGCACACTATGTTTCGTACCACAAAACGGATTTAAATCAGTTGAAGCAAGGCATTTCTTGGTTTTGCAACATCACTTGCGGTCAATATTAGCATGGGAAAATCTAGTTTTCCCCGATTTGTAGTTGACTTGGGAAATCTTTCTTGCTCACATTGTTTGTTTCACAAGTGGCATCTCTCGTTCACAAACAACAGAATTGTTGCAGATGGTGACATTCGCACAAAACAGTAATCCATCACTACTTAATTTTTTGTAAGTCATCACTGCTGTTCGCAATATGAAGAGCACTTTCTACCACAGTTATTTTGCTATTTTTCAAACTTCTTTAGAAGAGTAGATATATGTAATACAAAAAATAGCCATTCCAAACGCAAGAAAAAAGCTTCAGTCCAGCATGAACTCGAATAGTCCTAGACAAAGGAAGGTCAGTTCAAACATAAGCAGCCTGTTGATTTCTTATTAAATTCAACATTTTAGATCTTTTGTATATTTCCTTATAATCAGATTTATTCTACTGTTTGCATGCCTGAGAGGCCGAGAACCGAAGGAATAAATCCCAACGGTCTCGGAACCTCCAGGATGCGTGCTATCCCTTCAGAATCAAACCAAAAGACAAAGGAATCTTACTAGCATAACGGGAAAAAAACCTCCAGTCAAGAACGCCAAAACCTAATAACATCTAAATTCATCCGCTACAAGATGGCGAGGAAATAGTCCCGTTCAAAAATTTTGATTTAAAAATTAATAAAGTTGAAACCTTAATGGAAACAACAACAAAAGTTAAGAAAATTAATATTTAAATGGAATACAAAGTAAATAATTAAGAAAAATTTAGAAATTAAATAAAACGGCTGAAAATTATCGTGTGAATTTCAAAAATTGTCAAAGATGCCACAAGAGATGAAATAAACTTTAGTGACGAAAAAATTAAATTAATTAAAAATACTGACAAAACCGAAAAAAGATGTAGATGCAATTTTTGCAATCTAACAAGCACTACGGATTCTATTAATTATGAATATTCAGGAGAATAATAATTTAAATTTTTTAATTTACAGAAACATGAAGACTATAGTTCTGGAATAATAAATTTCTATTATTTCTATTCCTTAAAAAATATAATAATGAAGAATAAAACGTATTCATCAATTGAATATAAAGTAAAAAACGGCTCTTTGAAAAGATGTAGATGGCTTTTTATTCATAATCAAGACAAATACTCGAGTTTCCAACAGCCTTTATGAAAAACTTAGGAATTATGTAACTCAATATTTTCATTTCTTAATAAATAAATGCATATCTGAAACAAATTACAAAAATCATTCAGATGGAAATATTTTCTCAGATCAAAGTAGAGGATTTAGCTTCTATTCATTAGATTTTATTATTAAAAGTAAATCTTTTTCGCATTAGAATTTGATCTTTTTCAGTCACAGTTTTGTCATATCTTCCCCAAAGGAAAATATGATTATGTACAACGATAAATGAAAAATAAATGCAAAACAAAATATAATTATCTTTGGAATTTCAGAACATATTTTTATTATTAACATCTAATGCTGTTCTTTATTCTATTCAAAGCATACTTCTAAAAGAATTTAATGCTTATAGAAGCAATAAAATTGATTAAAGACTTTCATATTTCATGAAGTTATTGTTTCTGCAATACAAAATATTAGAATTTGAATTGTGACACAATTGAAAATATTCACTGATTTCAAAATGTTAAAGGTTAAAAAAATGATGTTTTTCGATATAATTTGTTTCCATGAAATATTTTAAGACGTTAAAGACGTTAAGACATTTCTAAACGTTTATAAATATCTATATTAACCAACTCTTATTTAAACTTATTTTTTTGCTTTAAAAGTTTCGTACAATATTTATACACATTTTTTTAGGAATATATCCTGCAGGTTTGTTTCAATTGAGCACTTATAAAAATCTCTAATACATTGTTCAAGATTTTTATCATTACTTATAGCTTTTACTCCGTGCTTTTGACAATGTTAAAGTTATGATAAAACAATTGCTTACTTTGGACATTAATTACAGAACAGAATTTTCATTTCCGCTTTGAACATAATGGTTTTAGACTGGCATATTTTCTTTAAATTGTGTGGTTTGAAAGTCGTTACGCACAGAATGCAAGACTGGCCCAATCAAGTCAGACAACACAAGCTTAAAACATCATCAGACTACAATGTTTTTGAACTAGACATTCTATATTTAAAGGATTTTTTTTATTCATTGATTCTGTAGCAGTTAAATTATTCCAATGTCTAAACCGTTATATAACGGTGGGATACATCATGTTTCTGATTGCTTCTAATTGACTCAATATATTGAGTCTTCCAAATTGTGTTCAGGTTTAACTTATTTAGGAAAAGTTTGCTCAATATCGCTTTGTTCAATGCACAGTATTGAGTTTTCAGTGTTGTGTCCTTACTGTAATGCATTATTTCTGAGAATTGATTTTAACCCTCTGACTGTCATCTTTTTTTAAATACTATTTAGATGCAACGTTGGAAAACATGTTCAAAAACCGTTGAACCAAGCGAATTGTTATTTACACACAAAGCTTAATTAGTATAATATGTTTTAACGACTTAAAAGTACTAAGTAAACCCATTAGGTTGCGAAAATTGCAAAATGCAGCAGAAAATAGACGCAGTAAAACTTTGCTTAACCGTCACCGTCCAAACCAGGATTGCCACGGATAACCGAATAGACAGATAACAAAAATC
>BGPR01002335.1:146629-173888 GCA_013235015.1 Araneus ventricosus
CACTAAATGTGGTAAATTGTTACATAAAATATGTTAAACAATAAAGGCAAATATAATACCTTTGTGTTTTTAGTATATTATTATTTTAAAATCTCTGTAGAATAACGATTTTTCTTCATAAATTCACTTAATTTCATAGTTTATTCTGATTAGTTATCGTTATAATCATTGTCTGAATTACAGATTTTACAAATATATAATTTGGAAAGACAAAAGAATCAGTCGGTTTTCCTAGGCTAAGTCCAGTGTTGGTAAATCGAGATAAGACTGATGAATATCTTCAAGAAGTAGGGCGAGCCTCTCTTTGGTGCTTGTGGCATGTTTAATAAAATATATCTCAAGAAACTTTGAAAATTCTGCCCAGCCATCCAAATTGATTTGTTAACCCTTCCCTTCTTTGTAGTGCATTTTAAAGGTAGTGATATTTAGAGGTTTTTTCTAGAGAAAAAAAGGAAGAACTGAATCACCATTAGAGCCAACAGCAAGAGCCATGGTTAACAAAGTGCCCCTCTCGACAGATGTCACTCATCCAATCTGCTCGGTACCTTTTCTGGCAAGTATCTTTCTTGGCTTCTGAACCGTTATCACTCTAGTCTCATCCATGCTGTAGATATCTTGACTCTAGAATTTGGATCTGTCGCGGACACTGACAAAATTGGTGAAGGAGGTTACAAAATTGTCCTTTTCAGACTAGTGACCTTACTCAGTCCAATTACTTGTGAAGTGCGGAAAGAAAGAGACATCTTACACTTTAGAAAAGGTGGCAACCAATCAATACTCAGAACTCTTAAATGTACTCCAGCCACTAAGATTTTTATTTGATTTTTAATTGCTTACTGATGTACCACTTAACTTCCTTAGTAGAGAGGCCGTAGTACAACTTCATAGTACTGTTTATGTACTGTTGAAATCAGTTTCCAGTTTATATTTGAAGACCTGTCGAGTTTTTTTTATAAACAACGCTAGGAACAGTTGACTCTGGGTCTGAAACAAAAAGGTCTTGTAACTTTTTGTATAATTTCCAAGAAAAGTCTTTGCGGAATAATACTATTTGTCTATATTGTTTAATTATTTATGAAATTCAATTGAATTAAGTTTAAATTAATTAAATTATAGTATAAACTTTATTGGAAATACAACTGAACATCGATATCAGTTTTCTTTTTACTGCAGCATATCTGGAGTGTAATGAAATTAATTCCATATTTACCAGTCGCCTTTCGCACTGAAGAACCAGTCATTACTACTTCCGCTGCCTCCAGAAATGTACTCTCGGGCGTTGTTCCCACATTCATCTGCCTTTTATAGTTCCTAATATCAATTTTAACAAAAAAAACGTATTTTGTACAATAAAAACTTGCATGGGGCATGTTGTTACACTTTAAGAAGTAGCTCAAACGAAATTGTAACAAGTAGCCCCAACGAAATAGTAACAAGTAGCCCAAACGAAATAGTAACAAGTAGCCCCAACAAAATAGTAACAAGTAGCCTCAACGAAATAGTAACAAGTAGTAGTATGTGATGATTTTTTATTTCTTAATACGTGTGAGTGGTATATTAAACTTCCAAATATCTTTTAAATAAATTATCATTTACCTGAAATCTAGGCTTACTTGTGGTGTAGACGTTAAACACATACCTCGAAAGATTCCATCGCAAATAAAAGAATTAATATTTAATAGAAAAATTACTAACAGGAGTAAATTAAACATTTTCATAAGAATTCTCTATGGACTGCAAATACTCCAATGTTTGGTGAGGAAGACATATGAATGAAGTCTACCATCTGACGTGAGAAAAAAGAGCTTCTACCTGTGATTATTTTAAAATTCGAATATAACATTTTGCCCCGTGTAACAACTAACCCCTGTCTCCCCTATAGAGTTATCATTAAATGCAAATATTTGAAAATGCAATAATATAAAGTAATAATAAATATATAAAACAGAAATAATTTCTTTTTTATTTCCCTGTTCTTTTATACACGAATAGACCAGCGCGCACACTCATCTCCACACAAACATTAATATTAAAGGATTATATACAATTAAATATCTTTCTCATTACAAGTCATTTGCGAGTATTTGAAACGCTCATAGCACACTGCTGGCCTAGATCTCACTGTCGTATACATTTTCATTCTTTATCATTTACAACTGCAATAAAAATATCAAAAGATTAATTTGTTAACCTTATACCTACATTTGAATATGTGAAATAAGAAAAGAACAGCCCAGATACAGTGATAAATTTTGCAGCAAAAACGGCTTGGTGCGGACAAAACGCTTTTTAATTAAATATGACAAATTTGTTTACAAAATGCGTATATTTACAATCGTAGCTAAAAGGAAACAACATTCAATCCCATAGGCAATTAGTTGACAGGCAACGAAAACAAATCAAAGTCATGTCGTTGTCATAATATTTCTGAAGAAAATTCTGCCGAAAACTTATTTCTCCACGAATACAAAAATAAATTATTATTGTTGTTTCCGAATTTGTTGGAGTTTTTATTCATCCCCGTGACATGGGGTATTGGGTGCCTGCTACTGCTCAGTTTTGCTAATTGGTTTTTAGACTAAAAAATGGATTAGTTTCAAATAAATTTATATTTCAATTTAAGGATAAATTAAATTACGGATATTGATATATAGCCGTAATATAAATGAGAAAAATTATATATAAATAAATCTTCAAACTCAGAAGAAATTTTTGAAGTTGTCAAAACAGTATCTACTTACCCGGCCTTGCGTTACTCTAAATGAACCCACCTTATACATCACTATCTATGCACACTCTAAATAAAATATATCTTGAAGTTATATATTGCTATGTCTATGTTATGTTTTTGGAATAATTATAATTTTGTTCCGAGTCTTCAACATATTAATATTAAATGGTGAATTTCAACCTATCATTTTTACATTAATAATATGTTGAAATCTATTAAGTGTAAAAACTTTTAATAAGATTTTAGTTTATTCATATGATAATAATAAACACTTGGTTTCGTTTTCATTTTTGAGCAAAATTTCAAAAATGGCAAAGCATAGTATGTAGTGACATATGTAATGTTGATAAAACAGCGATTTAAATTAGATAAAAACATTTAAAAAGTTTTTTTATTCACGTTTTAAATATATTTATTCCTGACATGAATCAGATAAAATATTGAAGTTATCAAGAATATCAAAATTATAAAGAAAGAATGATTTAAGTTGAAAAGAGAAACAATTAAAATTGTCGCAGCTGAATTCAAAAATTGAATCGTAAACACATTTTTATAAAAGAGACAGACATATCTTATACAAAGGATGGAATAAACCATGTAATTCAGTGCTTTATTATCATCAGAGAGTAAACAAGAATTCTAGCACACACACAAGAAATGACGGTAAACAATGGGATATAATGTAATATGCATTGAAGTAAGTATTTCAAAAACACACCAAGCAAGAAAAAAATGCTCATAAAAAGAATAAAATTATTTTTAAACACTGAAAAAAAATTTGTGAAAAAAAATTACGAAGGGAAATATTAAAGAATTAAGGAACGCTTTTACTTCGTAAATATGCATGAGAAAAAATATAACTTCCCTTAAAATTCAACACTTAAATTCTGCACATTTTTTCGAAATTTTTTTCATTTTCTAATTCAATTGTCGCTAATATTCAACTACTTTTACTTCTGTCTAAAATATCCAACCACGTTTCTACTCAGAATAAATAAAATAAAAACTTTATTGTGATGGGTTACTTTTTCACAAAAAAGGCTATAACTTAATTTAGCCCTGCCGGAAGTCACGGCAATACGATACATCAGCTGTTGTACCCTCTGCATAAGAAGAAGTGAAAGGTAGAAAGAAGAAAGTGCAAGAGAATACAAAAAATGCATAAAACTAAAAAAGAGAAAAAAAAATGAGGGGCGGAAGTTTCTCTCGGATAAAGAGGTGTGAACAGTGAAGAGAGACGTTTGGAGAGAAACTGCTTTAAATGAATGAATCGTTTCGCCGAAGAGGGGAACTTTGTGAAAGGGTAAAACCTATTAGGCATTCCGATGTTGGGAAGACTCGGCCTTTCTTCTATTCATTTGAGTCTACAGAAAAGAAACCTCAATTGTAGTTCCCAATAGCTATCCGCTGTCCCTGGCTGCCTATCCACTGCATTAAGTAACTGTTTTACCTGATTGCATGATTTTCGCGCTCTAACGGCCGTATTCACCGTCAACTCTAGCGGCGGTTAAAGTTGACTGGTGATATAACCGTGTGGTCATTGTTGAAAATTCATTTCACCGTAAATTGACCGCAGGTTCATTTCACTAATCGCCAGTTCGAGTTACGAAACTTCAACCTGGCTGTAACCTAGGTTAGATTTAATTGCACATGCGCAGTAAGCGAATTTTGTTTGCTTACAAATTTGACGATTCAGATCAAGCTGTTGCGGCATCTGAGGATTCTTCTACAATCTTTAAAGTATTTTGACATTCATTGAGTGCATACTTTCTGGCATTAGGGCATAACAGCCTCTGTTGCTAAAAATCCCATCTAATCACAATTCAATCAATCAATCAAGCTGTGGAAGAGCTCGTCATGAAAGGAAACATGGATAAACTAAAGAAAATTCCTTTAATTGAGCAGTTGGGTTGTTTAGAAAAAATAGAATCGAAAAGAGAAAGAAAAGAAATGACCTATTCGTTGAAATGGAAGACTACGATTTTAGATGATGACTATGATTTAGACGGTTTCGCCTCACTAAAGAAAGTGTCGTTGAATTGACTTTTCTTATCCACAAAATATTAGAGAGCAAATCGACATTAAATAATTTCCTATCCGCAATCGAACATGTGTTGGCTGCTCAAGTGTTTTTACGCTGTTGCATCCATGCAATTAGAAATTGCCGCTCTGTTCGAGGTCAGTCAGCCAACTGAATGTCGAATAGTGTATCGAATGAGTGAAGCTATAGCATCACTCTTGCCTGATTACATTTACCTGCCAGTCAACAAAGAGGAATGCAAAGAGGTATGTGAATCCTATAATTATTTATTTTTCTTACAATTAACATCTAATTAATCAGTTCAAATTAATATTAATTTTGTTGAATTTTCTTGAAATAGTGCAATGTTAATACAAAACTGACTTTTGGATTAACATTGTTGCCAAAATAAACCGCCAAATGAAATATAATAATGTATTCTTCTATACATTATTATCTCCCATTTGGCGGTTTCACAATATCGGCTTATAAAATAAACGAGATTTTGAATTTGTCACTTTTTTAAATCATAAAATTCAAACAATTGAAACCAATATTCAAATTGCCTATAATTATATCTTTCAGGTTTCCAAGAAAATTCTTTAATATTTCTGGCTTCCCAAGTATTATTGGAGCTCTTGATTGCACCTTTGTGCGTTTCCACCAATGAGATTCAAACAGTAACCGCGGATTAAGAGAACTGCAGTTAACTAACCGGAGTTGAAAAAATAGTGGTGAATGAAGTTTGTACCGGCGGTTATCTTTTTCTTGACCTTCTTTACTTTATCCGATCCAGTTATCGGTGAATACGGCTGTAAGCGTTCAACTATTTTGTTCTTATATATTTAATATATTAAAAATTAACATTTAATGTGAATAATATGATCTTTATTGCATTTAATCAATTCTCTGAAATCTTGAGAATATTTTATTCATTGTAGTTTAAGAAATTATACCCATAAACGTGAATTATCGGTTCGGAAAAATACGGTCGAAACTCTTAGAGTATTGAAGAGTGAATGAAAACTGGATATTTTGGGATTGTTTTAGAATGGACGTTTAACTGGTATTTATTTTATTCTTATATGTTTCTCTTATAATTGAAATAATTATGAAAGCATATTTTGTTTAATAGGAAACTTATTATCAATATCTTGAATTTGCGTTACTAAATACACCCTTTTAATATGGTAAGATGCCATACAAAAAACTCATAATTACTTTCTTATCTGGGAACATGATTGGAATTTCGAATCATTCTTATAATTTAGTAACTTAGAACATCTCTATGCGTCATATGCATTCTTTTTGCTCTGTTATAGAATATTCACTTTCAAAAGGGCCCACTAAGATACGTTTTCTTCCTCTTAGTGTGAAGAATTTGTCAGAAATACGATATCAGTGCCTCGACATCTTTCGGTTTCATCTGACTTTTAATTATTTTTGATCAATAAATTAAAATGCTGTTTCAGATTCTATTTATTCATTTTAATACATTCTTTGATTGAAAAACGAGATATGGCGTGAAAAAATGTGAAATTAAATTAAATCCAGGATTCGATTAATTAAAATATTTAAATAAAATGCTTATATTTAAATATTTATTTCGTATAAACTTTCCTAGAATATCTATTCATCTGAGCGCATTTTGCAACTCTCATTTATCGGAGAATCTTAATTAATGTAATTAAGATTCTCAGATTCCTTTTGTTGAACCTTTGTTTACCTTATGGCAATGATTTAATGTAGTTTCAGAATATTATAAAGTGACTAAATGTTTTCTAAAGAAAATCACTAAATAAATTTAGAAATAGTACTTCTATTTTGTGAAACACATTAGAGAGGTTTTTTATATGATATTTTATATGATTACTAAAATAATGTTGCAATATAAAATCTGTCTTTAACAGATAGCTGCATTTCAAATTTCACATTTATTATCATCCTTTTATAAATTTATGATTTTTTTTGCGGTTTTTAGTGAAGCAGTTCAGTTTTTATAACATTTAAATGAAACGAATGTATTAATGAAATTTTTTTCTCGGAATTCTACAGATCGAAATATTTTCTGATGATTCCCTGAATAGGCTCAAATGATTCTGTTCATTATTTGTGCTTGTTGTAAAATGCGCAAAACTTCTTAAAAAGATGCTGATTAAAAATAAATAAGGGATATATTTTTAAAAACACATTCATAAAAATTTCTCCATCAAAACTTCTTATTGTTTTTCCGTGTCATAAAAGAGAAAAGAACAATTAGATACACCCAATTCCATCTTTATATTGATAATTTATTCCTATATCGTGCATGTAACTTTAAACTCACTCTGGGCTTTGCAGCTGCATTTGAGCGGCAGTTTTCTTCGTTTTAATTAATGGTACGCTTTCTTTAGGGAGAGAAGAAAGATTCTGAAATGCTATTTTGGGGATGAATATAATTAAACAACTCATAAAACATTTCTCGAACAGTTGATGTTTCCAACTCTATTCAGCCACCGTGATGTTATATCACATTTTGGAAGAAATAATATAATCCCGGATGAAAAGCCATTAGACTCAGATCGATTCATTAATTACTACGACATTCATCTTGATATCCGCAAGAGGAAATTTCCAGTCGATTTATATCCATCTTTTCTATTTTTTTATTTAACATGATTTGTTTCCATGTTTGCAAAGATGGATTTTTTTTAAATATTACTTCCATGTTCGCTGGAATTATGAAATTCTGTACAGTTATGTTTCTGGATGAAAATACCATAATTTAATATTTTCAGAAGTTAATTACCATTTAATCAATTAATTTCACTTTATTTAGTATTTTCATACCTGGTATTTCGCAAAATATTAATTTCCATTTTAAATTAACTTTATAATAATAAATTATAATTTAGAAATCAAAAATGGAAAATAATTGATATTTTCCAGAAGACAAATAAAAGTGTGTTTTTATAAATTATTTTTATTGATTTTATTTACATGTAAGTATAAATTAATATATTGACGATTCTGTTAAATGATATTTTTTTCCGAATTTGAATATTGAAAAGGTTAACAAGTTCGATAATATCCATTCCAATTTTAATATTTCCAAAAATGGACCTCATTTTCTTGCAAGAAGCATGAAATTCTCATACTCATTTTCCAAGACAATTATGCAAATATTAATTTTATTCTGCAATATGCGAAGTCTATGCCGGAGAGCTTTCGATTGCTGTTTTAAGTTTTGTATTTGAACTTCAGAAAGATTTAATTTTTGATTTTGAAATAATTGTACCATTTTCTGACAGCGAATTCCAAAATAATTCAAGCTAAGCTATTTAAAATTCTCTATAACGACATGTTTAAAATATTTTATCGGTTTATATATATGTATCGAAGTTCATAATATGAAATCGGTTTTCTCAGAAATAATCGCACTTTAGAGATATCTGGAGGGTTTTGAGTTAAAATGAACCAAGTCCTTGAGATTCATTTCCACGAAAACCGATTTCAAAGTTTATTAGCTAAATTTAAAGTAATAATGGATTGCTCTATGCTATTTGCTCTTGCTGCCTTGTGGATGCAAATTGATCTATGGTCTTGAATCAATAATGCACAAAAACGAAAACAGTTCTAGACTGCTATGTCAGTGTACGTGCAAAATCGACAAAACATATAGTTGGTTCACTTATCTATAAAACCTCCATTATTTGGATAATTTCTTTTAGAGAGACAGATTCAAGGAAAATTTACATATTAGCTTTTATCTCTAAATTATTCTAAAGCATATGTTTAAATCGAAATTTTACATGATTCAATTTGTCTAGAAATCTACCATTGGAAACGCAAAGACCCAAAACGTTTATAAAGTGATTTAATTTTGAATTTTTATCCTTAAACTCAATTCAAAATTTAAACATACTGAGCAGATATTAAAAAATAATAATTTGAAATAATTTCCTTCACTTATTCGAATTGTTAAAATAAAATAAAAGTGGACGTATTTCCGAATTGTAAGAATGCAAGTTTTGGTTTATACATTATAAACCAAATATATATATATATATAGGGGTGTCTCTGTATAAATGCTTAAAACGGAAAAGTAAGGTTTGCGAAATACGAATGAAGAGATATATTTCAGTTTTTAAGGAAAGAAGGAGATAACTTCTTTAAATGCACTTCATTGCAAAATGTCTGCAAAGTTAAGTTACTGCAAGGAACTAATCATCAGCTTCAAATCAACTTCTAATAATATTATAATAAAAAAAGTTTAAATCTTTATCACAATTAAATGGGATCTGATATGTTCCAATGAATTTATATTCTTTCAAATGTAATATAGATGAATAAAAAATTATTGTTCCACAGTGTATACAGATGTTTTTTTCTCATAGCATAATAAACTTAACTCCAGATGGTGGAACATTTTTTTTAACGGAAACGTTTATTCATTTATGTTCTACCACCCAAATGAGAATAAAGTTTCAGAAACACTGACACAAATTGCTAACTTTGCGTGTTTCCTTTCTTGGATCACATTTGGTATACTTTGAATAGTATTTTAAGATTTTTATTTGCACAAGAATAAGATATGTTATGGATTATACTCATTTCTGGAAACTTACAAACCCTGAAAATAAATGCCTATGTAGTTTTAGAAAAAATAACAAAAATTGGGCCAATTAATTTATGTTCATGTATTCTTAATACTGTAAGGATTATTTTAAAAATGTTAATTATACCTAAATTTCATATTAACAGCTAATACTGACATTTAAAAACCGCTGCAAGAATATTTTAAAGAACAACAAATAAATTTTCTTTTATAAAATCAAAATAATTGTAAACCAAAGATTCTATTTTTATCCTAAACAATAAAGAATTCGGTAAAATAAAAAAAATGTTGTAAGAAAAGAAAATTATAGTTAAGTGCAAATAATGAAATCCTGTTTTATTGTTCCAAATCTTTTACGGATTTTTTAGAAATATTATTATGTCTCACTGAAAGAGTTAAGAACTTTGTCGAAGGTGCAAAAGAAGAAAATAAAATTTCATGTATGGTCTCATTTGGCAGTCAAAATGCATACAAGGTTCCAAGGAAGCTAGCAAGATTGCTGGATTCATTTTTAAGGGATCTCTCAGTGGTGTTAAGTGGTGGCTTTACGTGGAAATATAATATTAGTGTTCCACAGGGCTCGGGTGGAATTCCAATATTATATTTCCAATATTATAACTCCACGCTGCGCGGGTCCTGTTTTGTGGCTACTTATCATTAACGAAGTTTTAAACCAAGATAACAACCAAGAATAATGAGAATGTTTACTTACAAGCGTAAGCGGATGCTATCGCTCTCCTGATGAAGGCTACTGCTTCATATAATTTCAAGGAAATAAGTAGGGAAATCATTTTAAAGTTGGAAAGTTGGGCTCAACCTTTTAACTGACGGTTCAGTCCTAATAAGAAAATACATTATGTTTAAAAACAAAAGGGAAATTACACATTTTCCGGGTTTATATTTATGCGGAAATCGAATAGTATATGATCTGAGTTTTGATAAAAATTTGTCATTCATGCCACATCTAAACCTATTGCAACCTAAAATTTGTAAAATCATAGAGAAAAATCGAAGGATTGCTAGTGCAACTTAGGGTTTCAAACCAAGTGTAGTAAAAGAAATATATTTGGTTGTATTATAAAAGATTCTGATGTATGTTAAGTTAAAAAAAGTTATAAAAAGTTAAATTGAACAATAAATTACTGCAGATGCAGCGGTCGCCACTGCTTTCGATTACTAAGGCATACAGTACTACTTCAACAGATGCTGTCCATGTTCTAAGTGGCTTTCCACCTCTTGACATAAAGGTCAGAACTGATGCTATATCTTCGTAATATATTTAACTTATTAAAAAGTTCCGTGAGATTGGTGGCCTTCAGAGTTTTAATTTTGGGATTGCCAGAGAGCCATAGGAGGTTGTAAAATTTAGTTGGTCACTATTTGATAAGAGCCATACCTTTGGAAACGTTATATATACTAATGGCTCGAAAATTCATAAACAGAGATGTGTGTGTCTTTGTTCACTTCCAAGAAAATGATGCGATTTTCTCAGAACTATTTCGACTGTTTGATGAAGCGACAGTCTTTTTGCCCGGGGTTGTGGCTATTCGGCAGACTGTTAAGTATATTATTGGAAGACAAATGAGGCAAGAAAAAATAATTTCGGACTCCCGATCTACCCTTATGTCCTTAACTTCGGTGCATGAGAGACGAGTAAATATTAATGAAATCAAGGATAACATAAGGGAATATTTAGGGAACATTCAGTTAATTTGGATACGGGATCATCGGGTATTCGAAGGAAACGAACGTGTCGATCAGTTGGCAAAGATGGCCTCGACAAATGATCATGTGGATTTTTCTTTTTGTCCTTCTAGAATTCAAATTAAAAATACCGCTCGGAGGGAAATTCTGGAGGCATAGCAACAACGTTGGTCAGGTAGTTCTAATGCTAGATGGACCTACTCATTGCTAAGCAAAGTACTATAAGCGAATGTATGGTAATTTCTTTTTAAATCAAGTTTTTACGGACCGTGGTGTTTTTTCTTGTTATAAGGCTCGCTTGTTTGGCAAGAATCTCCAATGCCCTTGTAGAAGAGCCGACGATTCTATTTTCCATGTGGTCTTTGAATGTCAGAAGCAGTTGGCTCATTTGAGGCAGTGTTGGCCCAGAAATTGGCAAGGAAAAGAACTCAAGGACTTACTGAGAATTGAATTTTTTAGGCGGCCCTTTAATGACGCCTAAATAATCTTTAATAATGCTCAACGTTAATTGTTTAACTTTGCTTTTCCACTTTGAATCTTTTTTTGTTGTTGTTTCTTTTCAACCTTTTGTAAATGGAAAACTAAATCGTTGAAAGTTGAATTGCTTGGGTGGATTTGCTTCGTGCGACCCGTCGTTTAGACCGCACGGCTTCGGGCAGGTCGGGAATAAATAACTATGAACTATGTGTCACTGTGGAAGAATCTAGATTATTTTGTTGCAAAGAGTCAAGATCTTAGCTTTATATTGATTATACAATAAAATTATTCATAAACAGTTTAATTTATTTCATTTTCTATTCGGAAAGAGATGACACTTTTCATCGGATCAAACATTTATGTTTTAAAAATCCTTGATATTGGATTTCAGATTTATAACAGAGAAATAACTAGTATTATATTTTAATATTTTATGAACCTTTAATTTCTGTAATAAATCAGTGAATATTTTCATGTTTTATAATTTATTTGTGAGTATTTTAAATGGAACACATTTTGAAAATTTTGCATAGTTTTGCGAGAAACATAATAAAAGTGTATTCTAGGAAAGGCAAAACTAACGAGGGTTGTAAAATTATATCAAATACAAAGATGAATTTTCTTAAATATAAAAACTTGTCTCAGCAATTTTCAATTTTCGTCTTTTTGCTCATCATTTTCAAAAATATAGTATGTAATTTATTTTTCTTGTATTTTTTAATTAATTAAATGTTGTAAAAAAGTAAAGTGGTAAGTGAAAACAAATGTTGCCAGAAAAATCTATAATCATCCGAAAGCGACAGCTCATAATATAGTTTTAGAAAATTCATTCGGGACCGTCGTACATGAAACATTTTTGTCCATTGCCCGCACACATATACATAAACCAATCGGAAACTCCTTTGGGGATAAATTTTAATCATGATAATATTTTAATAAATTGTGGATCATTCTAATGAAAAATTCTAAATCATAAAGATTAGTATTATTTTATCTAAAATATAGCGAATGTGTTTAAGTTCTTAAGTTTATTGTGTGTTTTAGTTCAACATTAATTAGATTCAACTTTTCATTTCCTACTAGTTTTTGTTAAAAACTTTTTAGCATTAACTATATTTTGTTGCGGAAAGGAAAGGCTTTTTTTTTAATTTGGGCAATATAAAATTCATAACAATATTGTATTAGTTAATGTAAATTTCGTTCAAAATATACATATTAAAATATCGATACATTCATTTGTTTTATGTCAAATCATACCAAAGTTTATAGTCGTAAACTAGCAAAATAATTATATTTTTTAGAGATGAGATATGCAGAAATTACTTAACATCCAGCATTATATGTGCCTACATTTTCTATCTATACCTGTTTTGTTTTTATAAACATCAAGTTAAATTCTCATACGTTTTATGAAAAATGCGTTCTAGGAAATTTAAATTCGAACAATAATTCCATTAAATAATAATGATATCAGAAGATCATAACTATTATAACCAAATATTTACTTGATTCAGCCAATGTTTTGAACACATAGTTTATAAGAAATGAGATTTCTTTCAATGCCTATGTGTTTCTCTGCTAGACTGAATTACCACATAAAAAGAAAAAATAAGAAAACCCGACCCACACATTTCTAAATCTGTTACATACCAAGAAACACACATATGATATTCATCACCGTGATTTGCAAAACACATGGTAGTGTTCCAGATTCTACAATGCAGTCTACTAGTAAAAAAATAAATTAATGCTTCTTCTGCGTATAGAATTTTACAGGCACGTCTCCTTTCGTTAGTGGCATATAATTTCACTCGATTAACAATCTTGTTTCTGGCTGAAAATCATAAAATTATCCTGAATTGATTCTAACCTCTTCTTTGTTGGCGTATGGAATGAATGTCGAAGTTAACTTTTGTTGATCCTCCTGAAAAGAATCTTCAGAGGATATTTCCTTCTCTCGTATTCTATTTCCGAGTTCACTCTATTTCCTCCGCAGGGAGCTCAACAGAATTCATGACAAACGAATGACTCTAGTGATAAGAAAGAATTTTAATCCAACTTCTTCATTGGCTACTCGCACATTCCAGAATAATTTAGAACTAGAACTACAATCAGATGAACAGCAAAGTTTCGTTATCGTTCTAACGAATTTGGGTCATATACAGAGCCGGCCAGGGAGACTTTCTAACGGTGCGAGTGCACAAAGACCCCGTTTTTGAGGCACTCGCGCGCTTACGGATTTTTCGTAACAAAAGTGAATTGCATTGACTTATTTAGTGAAAGGCTTTGCCTTCCACGATACAATATTGCAAATCTTTCAATATTTATTTTAAATAATTTATTTGTATTGTATCCAAATATTCCTTCTGCTCTAAAATTAGCCAGTTAACAATTACCGTCCCTTCTGCAAAAGTATTTTTCTCAAGATTAAAAATGTTAAAAGTTACTTGAGGTCTAGCAGTAGTGATGAACGATTGATTTGCTTAGCCATTTTAACTATCGAATCCTTTTTAACCAAAAAACGAAATCGTAATTATATTATCAACGTACTTGCTATAAAACATGTACAGATAATAAAGCAAAATCAGATATTGTAAATCAATTCTAGAAACTCGCATGCCAAATTGAATTCATGAAGCAACTATTCTTTATCTGATTTATTAGTGATTTTTTGTTTGATTGAACTATTAGCTTTATGAAAATAATTTAATTATTTATCATTTTTATGTATTCCTTTAGTCCTAACTATACCAAATTGCGCAATGCAATAAATAACAAAAAAACAATAAATTGTTTTGTTGCACGAAACTTTTTTCAAGGCCCCGCATGCCAACTTTAAACCTGTCCCCGCTTTTGTTCGGGCTGGCTATGGTCATATAGCATTATTATATAAATATTGATATAAAAATATTGATATTGGCCTTTTGACAAAGATGTTAAAGAAACAGAAAATGTATGCATCGAAGATATTATAAATATTATAAAATGAAATTAAGTTTGGCCAATATGTGATTTTCAATTTACTGATTTTAGATTTAAGCTATATGTCATATTGTCTATATGCTTGCGCACGAAAGTTTTTCTATTGAGAAAAAATCTTATTTTTGTTGTTCTTAGTTAAATTTCTGTAGACGGAGAATATAGCCTGAAGCTTTCTTTAAATATTGTTCTTAACTTTGGATAAAACATTTATGAATATATATTAGTGTATTTCTTGAAATGTTTTGCTTGTAAAACAATGACTTAAACATAATTAATTTTTCCAGAATTTTCTTTTCTTTTCCGTTCTTGATATTTATTCTCTTAAAAAAATTCTTTCAAACTTTTGTTGTAAAATAGAATACAAAATAATAATTATAGAGTTAAATGAGCTTTTAATTAATGAAATATAATTTAGTAACAAATCGCAGGAAGCATTTAAATTACAGACACGTAGTTTTTTGGCATAATAGCAAATGCAAAAAAATTTTCAAATATGAATAATTTAATTTGAAACTGAATATTATGTTTGAGAAACATTATAAAAAGTAACCTCGAATTTTTTTAAAAAAAATTACTGTAAAAAGTCATTCTGTTATAGTGAATATTGGAGGATATTATTTAAAACCATTAACTAAAAAATTGAAAAAAATTAAAATATTCTTTAAAGGAACAAAGATATTTTTTTATTACAAGCATTTACTTCAATAACACTAATCACATTAAGAGCGTATTTAAAATAAGTATCTCTTAACAAATAAAGACAAATTATGTTTGTCCAATAAAATCTGGATTGAATACATATTTTCAATTAAAAGCCAACAATTAATTTCTTCATTCTGTTATGTAATTTTTTGTAATATTTTGTATTCTCCCAAATGCACATAATTTTTTTTTACTTCCTAGCCTGCTTCTACTTAGAATAAAAACTTAACCGTGAAGAGCCTGTTCGTAACTGAAACCAACGTAACTTAATTTAACCTTCATTAAAGTTGTTTCAATGTGGTGGATCAGCTGTTGTGCCTTACACTTATGAAGGAGAAAGTGCTATAAAGAAATGAGAATGCAAGGGTATTAAAAAAAGAAGGAATAAAATGAAGGGAGAGAAAAAAATAGCAGAGGAAGTTTTTTCCGGATAAATAGGTGTGCAAAATGAAAAGAGACGTTTGGAAAGAAGTTGCCTAAGTGAAAGATTCGTTTTACGAAAGAGGGAAACTGTGTGAAGGAGTCAAATCGATTAGGCTTTGCGATCGTGGGGGAATCGGCCTTCACCCGTTTCATCTGATACTGCACAAGAGAAACCTCAATGGAAATCTCAAAAAGCTGCCTTTTATCCTGAACAGACACTCCCCCATATTGCCTTAATTTCCTGCATTGCGAGATTAAAATTATTGAACGCAACATGGAGATGATTGGAATATTTTTTAAATAGGAAATTGTTAAACTGATATGTACTCTTCTCATAGATTGCTTATTCAAGAGAAATAGGCAAGTATTTAGTTGACTAACAGTTAAATAATGGCGTTATTAAAAATTAATTTTTATTTAAATTTATTTTTCGTGCTTTGTCTTGAGGATTACATTTAAAATGCCGTTTAAGAATTTTCTCCTTGCCTTGTAATAATTTCAATTTTTTTAAAACATGGAATAAATTTAAATTTACAAATATTAATGGTTAGCTGAAAATTAACCTTTGTGAAAAATTCCAGTACTAAATTTAAACTGCCGTATGTGTTGTTTTAAAGTTTTAATGTTCTTTTAGAAAAGAGCAATTTAGTGACTGTAACTCTATATGATGGTTAACATTCTTTAGGTAATTGGCTTAATTCTCATTCAGTATAAAAAAAGTAAAAAAAATTCTGAAAGAGGTTTAGAAAAATGCATTAACTGGTCTTACAGGAGAAAAAAATAATTTTAATAGCCTGTGCTAACATTTTTTTTCTTTGGTTAAACAACATAGATCTTTTTATCGTCTCTAATCCATATCCATTTTTACAGATATTGAAGTGAATTAGGCAACTTTATCGGATGTTATAGTCAATAATATGGATAGATACTATAAGTTATGAAATAACCCCTATCGTCTCTGAAGAAGTCACGTGACTTATACATTTTCTATTGAAAACATCTCGTAGGAAATTACCTGGGAATTTATCAGCATTTCCTAGTTATAAAAGGAGACATATCTGCTTAGCGAATATTAACAATTGCATAAGTCAAAATTTACTGCAGTCAATTATGTGTTGTTAATGCTGTTTTTTCATTTATATGCAGAAGATGGAATTATTACATTGAATAAGGTTAGGTGACACATGATGATTAGAAAAAGAGCAAATTGAGAAAATTGAAAGAGTTTTCCTCTTGCATTGCTTCTTCAGGAAAAATTAAAAGAGATTTAAGACGTAGAAAAAGTATTTTGAACATTTAAAGGCAAATGTTTAAGTCTTAAAATGTAACAAGTTTAATTCATAAGAAGAGGATTTCTTAAATTAGTATTAGTTTTATTTTCCATAAAAGTTAGAGACACAAACATTTTGTGATTTCAAGCTTTTAACTTATTTTATAAAATATATGTTAAGATAGCTTCACAATTTCACTTAAAATACATTTCTCTTAATAATTCGTCCCACACGGCAGTAATATTTTATTATCTGACTTAAAAATATGGGCTTCATTTAATATTCCGTAAACGAAAGGAAATTATCTTGATTTATAAAGTATTTGATATAATTTTGACAGTGCTAAGCTAAATTTTACGATTTCATTAATATGAATATTTGAATCTCTTTCCATCTAAAACTTCTATTCACATGTTTATTTGTTTAAGCAATTTAAGACTATTTTTAATAGTATTAATGTCCTGTTTTGAAGCAACACGAAGGCTATTTTGGAACGGAGCTCGTAATATTGAACAGCTGTCAGATGACACCTTAGATACAACCCCTCTCTCCAAAATCTGCACTACACCATGGGGACTAATTTAAAGATTTAGCGTGCATCAGGCCCACTTACATTGAGGATTTTTAGTGGAATTGGGTTTCGAACCTGTAATCCTCAGCTCCGAAGCCGAGAACTTACCACTAGGCCAAGGCGGACCAATTAGGAACTGTTATTAAAACTGTTGGGCATATAAACAACAAACATTTTGGATATTTAATAAAAAAATTATTATGTAACACCATAAAGTTGATAGACATAAGAACAGTAAAAAACAATCTCATAATTCTGAATAAGCCAAACTTTTGATTAAATTTTGAAAAAAATTATTTATTTAAACAATAAAATGAAATATTCATTTCAGTGGTTTATATCTATTTAAAAATGTGTAAACATTGACCTTGTTGTTTAAGCATAACATGAGCTTCACGCAGAATATTTCGCTTCCTTTCAGTTGGCTGCTGGAGGTTTACCTGGTAATCCTCCAAGCGAAACCAGTGTGTGCCTGTTCTGTCTGCAAGTCCTGCAAGAAAGAAGCCTACTTCCACGCGATTTTTAACTCAGGTGCTACCTAGCTTCTCCAAAGTCAGTTTTACCAACAGAAGAAGCCTCTCTTCCCATTTATCACGAGTTTTCGACTCGTGGTCTTGGCTAGATGTGGTAGGCCAATTGGGTTTAGAACGAACATTAGAAGATCCATAAATAAAAATTAAATTTATTTTTACGTATAATGAGCAAAAAGGAATAAAATTTTGAGTTACCTTTATTTATGTCTGTTAAATAAATGAAAAACTTTTTGCAGAATTTGATTTTTAAAAAAGAAAGAAGCCAGTATCGAACAAATTTTTAAAAATATCGTAATGATTTTTTTCCGAGAACAGATTTTATTTCTTTCTAAATATCACCTAACACTGATAAATATATTCAGCTACAATACCTATCATCATATGAATTCTGATGATTATATGCACTCGCCCTGTACGTTGATTTTAAAACTAAATTTGAGCTTCTCAGCTGCAATTGATAATAGTTTTATTTTCTCTAACAAGGATAATACACCTTTCTTGAGAGAGAGAAATGGAAAGAAATAAGAAAATCTGAAATGTAAGCGCCATGTGAAATTTTTTCCTTTTCCCAAAACAAGCTTTTTTGGTAGTTGAACGATATCAAACATCTCAAGAAACCTTTCTCGAGCAGCTGCTCTCTCGCAGTAACTCCAGGAAACCTCATGTGAAATTCTTTTCAGAAGGAAAAACAGTATTGAAAAAATAATCCCTAGATTTAGCTCGATATATTGCCCTCTACTACTTTCTTCATGAAAGCAGATAATTTTACATATTAAGATGAATGTCAATATTAAATGATATTGTTCAGGAACATGAATCTTGTGTTTTTAACTAATTTTTGGTTTTCAAAGAGTTAACATATTTATGTGAAAGGAAAGAAAATATTCTCCATTTTATAACCTCAGGAAACAGATATGAATTTTTATAAGAAACCGTATAGTTTCTGCCGAAATCTTATTTACGTACATTGCTTGGAAAGCGTAAATGAGTTTTAATTGGTTATGCAAGATGAGAAGATAATCGATGGCAGCCAACGATAATAATTATTTGAAATCTATTTAGTTTCTACAAAAAAAGTTTTCTATTATTATCGTATCTCAAACAATTTCTGAAATCTTTGGAACGTGTCCCTTGGAATAAATTAAAATTAAAAATTAAATTTGGAAAAATGATAATGCACCGAACATATAAGCTCTTTTTTGGTCTTCTGTCTGTGTCAGCCAGATATGTCGTATTCTTGCGAAAAGGAGACCAAACATTTTAGAACTCTAATATATTTTCGGATGAAAATTTTTTAAATTTTACTTTAAAAATGTCAATAACACTTTTTCATTTTAGTGTTGATGCTGATCCAGACTTCAGAAATTTCTAATGAGGAAATAGTGGTATAATTACGGCACTTAATTTCAGTTGAGCTTATGTTGTATTAAACTTATACTGTACTACTATAGGAGTTGTACCAGGTCAATGTATTCTGAGAATATCAGTCAATTGACCGACTTCGGTGAACCTTCAACTGAATCAAATGGTGTTTCTCGAAGAGACTATTATTGTCATCTACATGCATGATTTTTGAAAATTTGTGCTCACATAATTTTGGATGCTTCTCCTATATTGACAGATAATTTAAATTAAATTGGAGGTATTAATACTCAATATGAAACAGCAGTTTTTAACTCTTTAAACCCGGCTAGAGTGAGTATTCAAGTGTCTCAAAAACTGGAGTAAATTTTCATTTATGAAACCAGAATGAAATCCTCCCTTTCTCTACAGAAATTCCAGGAGGACGACACCCTCGGTTGCGCGATGAATTGTCAACAAAGAAAGGAACTAATTTTCTCCCGTAAAATTCACCCAAGCACCCGAAACCGCCTGCTTCTGGCCTGTGTCCAATGCGACGGTTTGAGGCGGGATAGGGCTCATAGGGTTAAACGTTTTCAGCTGTAGATTGATTTATTGTTCTGATTTCATGAAGCACCACATTCCCTACTAGTTTATTGCAATGTAAACAGTTGATATATACAAATGGGGAATTCTTTATTTTTCCGTAAATAATACAAAGTACTTGAGGGAAGGACGTTATTAGAACTCGTAGGATTATCATGTATTATAATACAAAAATTAATACAATTAGTACTGAAATTTCTAATATGCGGAAAAGGCGAGTCTGAATAATTTCACAATGATTTGATATCCCATGAAAGCAATAATAGAAAATATAGCAATTTCATTTTACGACTATTACATCATGATAGGAATTAAAATTTTTAAAAAGTGCGTTATAGGAAACATCATAGAAATTTATAATTACTATCTGAAAAATAAATACTACGAAGCTTTTAAATGGGCTGTTTAGATATAACGCATTTGAAGAATAATCTATTTGTATTTCGTCTAGATTATTTACAAAAAATATGAATACATTTGTGATTGTTTTCAAACCTCGTGGAAGAAATTTTACAGATGTGTTTATAAGTGAGTTCCCTGAAATATAGTGTACACCACTGGAATATATGGAATGATTTCTGCGCCGTTAAACTAAAGTGTGTTTGAACTCAGCACTCTTTTGTGTTCTGCATGTTGAGTCTTTTGAGAGTAAATTGTCTTTTGAAAGCCAACATAATTTTTCTTCCAAAAACGAAAATTGAGCCACAAAAGAAAGATTACTTTTGGATTACAAGGGTAGAAAATTAGTTCTGTATTGCATTAAAAATTCAAAGATTATTTGCATGAATTTATTTCATCTTAGTTTATTAGTGTTTACTTTCTTACACAATAGTTTGTTTTTGAATTTCACATAAATATTTTAAATTTTATCACGAAAATTTTGTATTATTATTTAATTAATGATGAATTTATGATTATGCTCTTTGCTTAAACCATGTTCTGTTTCTCATTGAAAATAACTACTAACACTGTTACTTTTAATAAAAAAAATTAGTAAGAAAGGAACCACCAGTACGAAATGAGTAAGTTTATTTCATCATGATTTGCAAATCAAAAACCAATGGTGCAAACACTATATTTCATCTACTGGAAAGAATAATATTTCTTTGGGTAAATGCGCTTTTTTCTTTCACGAATTCACTGGATGACATTTTACAACAAACTCGATTACTTGTTCTCTTCCGTGATAGAGAATTCTTAAATTACATGGAATCGATTTCAGCGTGTCCTTTGTTGCCACAGGAAATGAAAATGGAAGTCAGCTTCTGTTCATATATCTGGAGAGATACATTTAAGAGACCTTTCCTTTCCTTGAATTCTATTTACCAACTAGCTTATTTACTCGAAGAGAGCTCCACAGAAATCAGGTCAAAAGGATTGCTCTTGCGACGTAAAGACACTGAATCTGTCTTCTTCATTGGCTCTTTGCGCTTTCCGGCACATTCTGAAATCATATTCGAGAGATGGAGTACATTTCGTCGTTTATTTTTACCAAGTCTTCAGAATTAGAAAGTACTACAGAATTGTCATTATCTAATGTGGATACATACATACAACGATACTAAAATACAGGTTAGATTATTTTTTCTATTTATTTTAACCTAGGGGTAGATTATTTATAAAAACTGTTAGGTTCTATTAAACCTATTATTTCAGAATTTTTTTTATGAAGTCATTTAGAGTAATCTTTAAAACTGTTCATATGGTAGGAAAATTTGAATACTTTAAAAATTTCGTAGGAAAAAGAATGAATTTCATAGAAAAAGATATTTTTATGAATGGAAATAGAACAATAGTGAAATTCGAATTGTATAGATAATTGTTCATTTACATTTTGTGGTCTTTTAAGCGAGTATGCATTCTTGGATCTTGTGAACAAAACTTGCTTTCTGGATAACCTGGATAAATTTTCAAAAAATATTAATGATTATGCACATTTGAGGAAACATTTATTATATATTTAACTACAGGCACTGTATCATAAGTTTGGAGAAGATTTAGCAAATCAACGCATAAATAATAATATTGAGAAAACAATTTCATACACGCATCAATTTTTTTAGAATAAAGTATTTATTCAAACTAGATTGACCAGGTTTTTGATAAAGAAACATAAAATGTTTGAAGTAATGGTTGTAAATATTTTAAGATAAAGAAAATGAACTCTTAAGATAGAATCAACAACTACTGTTCAATGAGTTCACTACATCCTGAAGAATGCTAATGACTTCACGGACCATTAAATGATTTTGGAGGAATTTAAGTTATGTAATACTATTTCAATGTACTGAACTTATATTAATTTGTTGCCCATAATATATTAACTTAAATTCTCACCCGTTGATGTCATAAGAAAGTAGAAATAGGTAAACCATTTGGTCGCAAAATGACCTGCTAACGAGTAGTATCTTCTTTTCATTAGTTTCCCAGCTTAAGACAATATGTCGTTCCGAAGTCATCTCTGTATTAGCTGATTCAAACACAGAAGCACCTTTGTGATTTATTGCAGTGTTCTGACTTCTATCAGCGCCACTAATGACATTATTTATGTTCAAACTGATTTATTTCTAAGTCACGCTACTAATTGACGTATGGATTTCAAGCATCTAGGAATCAATGATTTTCGCTTTTCGAATTGAAACTGGATTGGGAATGTTTCTATTATGAAGTTTCTATTCCAGCCACACATCCGCTAGTAGTGACACTTCATTCCTCTTGAAAGTGGAAGGACATACAGTGCTGGAAAATATTGTTCTTTTAGTTGTTCAACGGCTCTGTTGACTGAAGAACAATATTTACCACTTAACATGAAATCTTTGAACTGGGCTGACAGTTCACAAAATTTCTAAACTGCAAATGCTTTGAATTTAAGGCGGTGGTTTGGGCTACCAAAGCCAATTTGGGCTACCAAAGATACCAAAGCAATTCATCAAAGGATACGGAAAGTGGTCAAAGAGTGGTGCAAGAAGAAACCTGTATGCTTTTTTTATATTAGATACGTGTAGTGTATGCTTATCATAACAAAATAATTTCAAAAATAAATTTAAAAGGCTACATTAAGGTTTTGAACTAGAAAAAATTAATTTATTCATAAAAGCGTATTCTTTAAAGAGGCATTTTCATTTAAAATTCGATATTAAGTGCTTTAGATTTAAATAATTTTGATACTTTCCTGTTTTAGCCCTCTCGTTGTATTAAATTATTTCATTTTTTCCCCGCTTGCGTATACTCAGAATAAAAATTAAACTGTAAAAAGTTATTTGTTCGCAAAAACGACCAGAACTTAATGTAGCCTTATTAGATGTTATGGCAATACGATACATCAGCTGTTCAACCGCCCATTTAGGAAGGAGAGGAATCTGTGAACAAATAAAAAAAGAAGAAAGGAGAATAGAAAAGAAAGAAACAGAGAGAAAATAGATTTGTCTTTTGAATAAAAAGATGCTAAGAATGGTGTGAGTCGCTTAGCCCCTTTAGACCTGGTGTCCGGTATATCGGACATCAACTTTGAACTGCTCCTATTAATTCTATAATTGACGAAACTACATGCTGATTTTTAATTTGATTCTCGATATTCTTATCAATATAATCGTTGCAAGAATTTTTCGTTTCGGGCATGGAATCATTTCATTCTTTTAGTTTTATTCATTACATTCTTTTTAAAATTAAGAAAATCATCATTCTTCCCAAAATGGAGCTCGGCGGTGAATTTTGTTTCGAAGTAATTTCTTGTTTTCTTGTTTTTTTACCATTTAAATATTTTTAATATTTTATTACTCTTTGACAACCATTTCAAAGTGCAATTTGTGTGATTTTGTGTCTTTTGTATAGTTGAAATATCCAGTTGAAAGATGCCGGACATGGGGAACTTCTTTAATTTTTCATCTACAGGCTTGGAATTTCATTTATACTTTAATCTTTGCAGTAGTTCATAGTACGCCAAAGGAAAAAAAATTCTAACTCCATTATTTCTTAATTCCGGCTGACGGGGTTAGAAAGAAGCTGCCTAAGTAAATTATTCGTTTTATGAATGAAACAAATTGACGAAAGGGTAAAACAGATTAGATATTGCGATCTTGGACAATCGGTCCTTCTCCTTCTCATTTAGGCATTCCGGAGAAAAACTTCAATGGCAATTCCCAATAAGTATCCCCTGTCCCCTTACAGTCACCCCTCTATATTTGCTTTTCCTAGATTGTGCGATTGTAGAAAAGTACTATCCACAACCAAGTATCAGGCATAGTTTCAAATGTAAGTACGCAAACTTAGACATTTGCATATTGAGCGCCTATTAGAAGAGGAAAATTAAACAAAATGCGGTCTTTTAGAATTAAAAAAAATCCCTTTTCGGCAAGCTTGAAGGCAAAGGTAGATTCCTTTACGTTAATGTCACAAAAGTCATGAAATATTACATATTGATCAATACAAACATAGCCAATGACTTTATTGTTTCTACACATTGCAATATTTATGCTGTGATTCTGTTTTCATGTCATTTAATTTTTTGCTATATCAAGGTTTTCTCATTCGAAAAAGTAATGATAGATTTTTCGGTCAGTACATTGGTCAATTTTTTTATATCTCAACACATAATCATTCAACAGGTAGGAGTCATAAAGAAATAAACATCTCAGCAGTGCAAATATCTCCTAGATAACATTAAGCCAGCCTATCTGAAACAGTAACAAGAAATTGACTCTTGGAACGAATGAAGAAAGACTCTAGATTTAAAAATTAATTTATTTAATCTAGGTTACAATATAATTGTGCGAACATTACTTTGTCTTATGGTAAAGTCACATGACACGGAAACACTTAAATACTACTAAAATGGGCTCATTTAGAGAACTCCCTGGTTACAGAGATAATAGTCACTAAATTCTTAACATATAAGAGAATAAAATTATTAAACATTGTGTGTGGCAAATTTAATACGTGTTTTTAAAGCATAGGATATGAATGCAGCCCATTTGAACAGTAAATTTAAATCTCCATCGACGGTTAAAACCAAATACTCAGGCAGAAAATCCCAAACAATTTTAAAGTTAAGAAGATTTTTTTTCTATAGTAAAAAGGATAAAGGAAACTCTTATTTAAATATCTATCATTTTTGGCTACTTTATATTGATTTTATTAAACAAATCATGGTCCCGCCATGTTTAGTTAAATATCAAATTAAAGTATTCTGTCAAAAAACCTATTATCAAATTAACTATTAAAAGTATTTGATTAATTAAAATTAACTATTTACTTAATTAAACTTAAAAAATTAATTGTTACAAAACTTCACTAAAACTTTTTTCATGGCTTATACTATATGCCAGTAATCTTTATCTTATAATTATCTAATGATTATATTAATTTAAATAAAAGTCACTGTGGCTATGTATGTATGTTCCACATCTCCTCCTAAACCACTGGACTGATTTCAATCAAACTTTTCAAACTTTTTATTTAGGAAAAGAGAAAGGTCACATTCAACTTTTCAAAGCCTAAAAGATGCTTAAAATTTCACTTAATTAAAAATTAAGCAAGGCGTTTTTCCGCAATGTCTTTCATTTCCATACAATTTGTTTCCCTCATTTTAATATTTTTTTCAAAATTAATTTTAAACTGAATTCGTAACAATATTCTTGTTATTATCAAAAATAATACCAAGAACTGTTTCCAGAAGGAAGAATGCCAAAAGAAAATTTTAAAAGTAGACGATTTAACAATTTATATCGGGACCAGCTATTGATTTATTTTCACGCTTTAAATTAATGAATAATTAAATAGTTAATTTAATTGTTTTAAAATATTCATTAAAATCTTTCATTGACTTTCGTAATTGTTAACAAAATTTGAAGTACCTATATAACAAATAATAACGTATGAAGAAAACGGATGTTTTTAAAAATCGTCTGGTTCAATTGATATTCTCATTTTAATTGAAAGTGTTTTAGATCAGAAAAGGAATTTGTGTATTATAATATTTATACCATAGTAATTTTTAGATTGAAAATATTAAACATGAAAACATTAAACATGAAAACATTTTAATCCGGAGCAAAGCCAGGTATGTCAATTAACAGTTATAATTAACAAAATTTAACAAAGATATTAACTATAAATTAATTAGTCATAAATTAATTATATATTATACCGTATAAAAAGTGAAAGTGAATGCGGTTGATGGGAACTCCTAACTTCTAAGTAATTCTTGCTGTCAAAAAACTTTCAATATAAAAGTAGTTTGTTATGATAAGGTGATAATTCCCCTAATTGAAATATTCTTTTTATCTTCAATCTTGACGAAGCTATGGGGAAATGATAAATTGGGGGGAGGGTATTGAATATCGCTTTTCAGCTCATAACTTATAAGCAATTCTAGCAGACAAAAAACTTTTAGTATAAAAGTTGTTCGTTATCATAAGGTGATAATTCGCTTAATTGAAAATTTTTTCTATCTTTAGTCGTAACAGAGCTATGGGGAAATGATAAGTTGAGGAGGGGATTGAAAATGGCTTTTTAGCTCATAACTTCTAAGAAATTGTGGCTATCAAAAGAGTTTCAATACAAAAGTTGTTTGTTGTGATAAGGCAATAATTCGTTAATTTGAATTTTCTTTCTATCTTGAATCGTAAGGGAATTATGGGAATATGAAATTTTCAGTCCCCCACCATTTCCATCCCCTTTGAGCTGATTATCCCATCTGTGAACTCGGCTGAGATTTTCACTGTCCTTACAACATACCCGTCGCCAGTTAAAATCCAATCAAAATTATTCTAGTTATAGTGTTTACAAAATAACACGGGCCAAAGCGTTTTGCATATACTTCTCTACTACTAATAATAAGGAAAAGAACATTTTACCCTCTATTCTCATAAGTGTTGGAGCTACAATAATGAAAGAGGGTGGAAGAAACTGCAAATGACGGGAGCTTTCCAACAAGGGGCAACATGCATAGGTTAAAACGTACTTTAAGTTAGGGGGAGAGGAGAGGAAGGGTGGGAAAATCGCTTTTCAGCTCATAACTTCTAAGCAATTGTAGCTATCAAAGAAGATTAAATTCAAAAATTGTTCGTTATGATAAGGCAATCATTCGCCTAATTTGAATTTTCTTTCTATTTTCATTTGTAAAGGAATTATGGGAAAATGAAAATTGCCATCCCCCATCATTTCCACCCCCTTTGAGCTGGATAGCCCATCTACGAACTCGACTGAGATTTTCACTATCCTTACAACATATCCCGAGCTGGTTAAATTTACATCAAAATTACTCCAGTTATCGTGTTCACAAGATAACATGGGAAAAAGCG
>BGPR01002336.1:0-14589 GCA_013235015.1 Araneus ventricosus
GTCATAAAAGAGTTCCAATAAGCTGGAAAATTTAAGACAATGCAATGTTGGTGTTTTAAGACTGGTATTAATCAGCTTAAAGAAAATAAATGCATTTTTTATGAAAATAAAGTGATGGATTGATATTATCTACCTTAAAAGTTATTATTAGATGTTATTACTCATGTTATTTTTATGCAGAAATAACTTTTTTCTCTCATTTTAATGGTGATTATGAAGAGGTACAATATACATTCAGAATTTTATTTTTTTAAATGAAAAGAGGAAGTTATTTGTTTCAAAGATTATATTAGATTTTGGTGGAAACTATTGAATCGATGTAATTATAACAAGTTGTGAACAATAACTTATTTCAAAACTCATGAATCACTAAATTAAAAAAAAATGTCGATTGTTCAAACAAAAGAAATGATTTTCACCATTGGTTGGTAAGAATAATAATTGGATTAATTTTAGCAATCAAATTAAAATGAAAAAGATATTCATTTTGCGAAACAGTTCGTAAAGAAAGAAATTACGAAAGATTATTATAATGGCATCAGAAAAGAAGTTAACTTTTCATAATTTATTGGATTCTATAGATTACTCTACTAATTATTACTTTTTGCTACAAATCCACATATTTGCAATTTATTCCTAGAGAGAAGAATAATGAATGTATTATTCTTTTCTTCCTTTTTAACTTTCTGGTATTCGAAGTTTACAAAAAGAAAGCCTTTGTAAAGCTATCGACCGACAGCGGGAAGTTATAATCTTCCCGATTTATAATTTCCCGCTGTCGGTCGGTCTATGAACACATTAACTCAAAAACGCAACAAGCTAGACTGGTGAAATTTGGCATGTGGTATTTACACCAAAGCTGCTGAGCTATGACAAATTTTGGACCAAATCCATCCACGGAAAGGCACATTTTTCCTAAACAAATATTCGATTTTTATCACCTTGCTATGAAACTATACAAAAATGAGCTGTATGGACAAAGATTTTTTAACACTTATGTTGTCATTGAAGTTGAATGAAAATATGTATTATATACATTTTTATTTTATTTATTTATTTATTTATTTGCATGCATCTTCCCACTCATGTCCAAGAAAAATATTATGCACATTTTTGATTTTTCTTTCATTTTCAAGCGCGTTGCCACGCCACCCATACAAAAAAATTAAATACTTGAAGGGCTCTGCCCCCTGATCACTAAAGCTCACCAACCCTCAGGAGGACTGCGTAGTAGGGCGGGCTGAAAATACTCAACATTTTTTTTTTTCAAGTCGCTATACCGCGGAAAAGTTGCTAATTGGTGAGAAATAAAAAGAGGAAAAAAATTAAGGAAATTCATTGATATCTTCCGTTCCCGCAAGAGCCTTGAAAATCGTAAAAAGTGACAAAAATTGACTATTTTTCAAAAAAATTTAAAATTTCCCTCTATATTACAGCACTAGCTGTTAAGATAAGCTGCAAAACTAAGCTTCAAAATTGCAATATCATTTACTACTTAAGAGCGAATGGCAAGATTGCAGAAAGTAGCAAAAAAATTAACAGACCTTTAAGAAGATGCTTCAGCAATTAAAATATCTTTATGCCTGCAAATATTTGCAATGTGGTACAGTAAATAAAGTAAATAAATAAACATGATGATATAGTTTTAGACCTAAATAACCGTTTACTGTGTATACGCATCGATCTGTTGCAATTCGTCGACAAGACGATGTATGAACATTATGTTTAGGGTTAGGACCTAAAAATTGCATACTGAAGCAATTTCACAATTTTTTATCAACTTTGAACAGAATGTCCCACCGGTAGTTAACGACCCATTTTGATAAAAATAAAATTTAATATTCTTAAAAAAGATGAGAACTTAACAGCTAGCTAGTGCTGTAGTGAAAAAAATAGAGGGAAATTTTAAAATTTTGAAAAACAGTCGATTTTTGTCACTTTTTAAGATTTTCAAGGCTCTTGAGGGAACGGAAGATATCAATGAATTTCCTTGATTTTTTTCCTCGTTTTATTTCACACCGATTAGCAACTTTTCCGCGGTATAGCGACATGAAAAAAAAATTCTGTTTTTTCGGCCCACCCTACTGCGTAGCAATCCTCCCAGGTTTGCTATGCAAACCCTGCTTGCTTCGCTCGCTACGATGAGGATACCGTATATCCTAGCAAAAAACATTTATGATTGAGCTTCATAGATTTGTTACCAAGCTCGCCATAATCGCGCCAACCATTAAAAAGATCGCCAAAGGAAGAATGTTTCAGGATTAAAAATACTTTATTTTTATTTTTCACTAGCTGATATACCTGGCATTGCTCGGGATTAAATTAATTTCAAGTCTAATAATTTTTATTCAAAAACTACTTTTCTTTATAATATTATCTCAAGCAAAATCATTTTATCGTCTGAAACATTTTAAAAAAATTAAAATGAGAATATCAATACAGCTATTTTTCTCCAAGTTTAATTAATAGACAATTAATTAAATAATTATATTTTATTATATAAAAAAGAAATGAATCCATATCAATAGTGTTTCCTGATATAAAGTGTTAATCATCTGCTTTTTAAACTTTACTTATAATATCCGTACAGAATTCTATTAATGTGTTCTGACAACAGTTCTTCGTATATATTTTTACTCTGCAATAATAAAAAATGATACATATTGTGTATAAAATTAATTCTGAAAAAAATTAT
Source organism: Araneus ventricosus (assembly GCA_013235015.1). Lineage (NCBI taxonomy): Eukaryota > Metazoa > Arthropoda > Arachnida > Araneae > Araneidae > Araneus > Araneus ventricosus. The sequence continues at coordinate 2,696 of BGPR01002336.1, forward strand.
TAAAATTCGAGAAACAAATTGTACGTATTGTATTGTCACTGAAAAACTAATTTTTTAAACTTTAATATGGTGTAAAAATAGTTGTTTTCTGCGAATATATTTTCGAAAGATATTGCTGGAAAACGCCTAAATGTTGCTTTATTTTTAATTAACTTTTCGGCTTACAACTCTGCTTTATAAATAAATAAATAAATATAGCAACGAAATATCTATAAATTTGTTTCATTTCAAAATCGTCTGCATGTAATCATTTATTTATTAAATTTTGAAAAATTAATAAATGTTGAACGAAACATTACACAGATATATAATTGGTTTCATCGAAAAGGTAAAAACTTGAACTTTAAAATGATATAAAAATATTTTTTATGGAACAAATAAGCTTCGAAGCTACTGGGGGAAAAACGGTTTCGGTTAATTTCTAATTAACTGACTGTTTAATTAACTTTCGAACTTCGAAAAGTTGACAATAATCTTCCGCTTGTCTTAAATAATAAGAGTGCAAAATTTGGTTGAAATCGATCCAGTGGTTTAGGAGGAGATGTGGAACATATCTACATACATACCCACAATGACTTTTATTTGTATTAAGATTGTGTATTTGTAGTTAAAACAAGTTCAGATTTCGAAGTTTTTAAAAGGTTTAATTTACACTCACTCTTTTTTAAAAAATGTTATTCCAAATAATATAGGTTTCTGCCATTACTTGAGAACAAATTATTTTCCCGTAGAGTTAATAGCCTTTTTATTCTGAATCTCTTTTCTTTCCATCTTCAGTCACATATTTACGTCTGGAAAGTGAAATCACATAATCCATCGTTTGCTATAGATGTTGCCAAATCCTAAAGTTAAATAACGCATTTTTTTAAGGAGCCGCATAAGAGAGATATTTATACAGATATAATCACGTGAGGTTTTCGGTTGATGTAAGCTAAGTAACGAATATTCTGTTTATATTTTCATATTCTTTGGCAATGTCGTCAAGGATTTCTACTCTTTTATTTTATTTCATTAAATTTAAATTTTTATTTCATCTTTTAGCTTTGGCGGTCTTAACACCTCTATTAAATACAAAAGACCAAAAGTTTTGAAAATGCTCACTTATGTCCACATGACCTTCCATTTTAATGATCTGAAAATACTCAAAAATCAATAAAATTTAGAAATCAAAATGCGATATCTTTTGGAGCACTTACTGATGCATTTTATTTCTGCGTGAATTTTTAAATTTGAAAAAAAAAATGTCCAAGAATTATAACTCAACAAAATATTTTCGCGTCTCGGACTGAGCGCGTGAAGGAATTTTAAAGCATTTCTCTCTTTATATATTTTATTTTGAGTATATTGTTTGTATATGACGTTAAAAATAAATATTTATTTGTTTGTTTTGTGAATGGCAACATGTTGTTTTTGTTTTTGAAATTGTAAATAAAATCAAGGAACTGGTTTGATGTCGACAAATGAAGTTCTATTGATTAAGGAGAAACGTCGAAAATTTGTGATATTTGCAACTACATATTTAAAACATCATCTTGTTTTAAAATCTTTACCAAGCTCATGTTGGAGAACGACCTTTTTTATTTTGTAACTCGATTTGTAATTCTCTCAGAAATGTAACTCGAAAGATCATTGTCCTAATCATAGGAAATAGAAAGCTTATATATATATGCGATGTATGGATTAAACGTTTTCTACAAAGTCAAGATCAATAATGCCTGAAAAGAATCCACAGAAATGAAAGGTAATTCATGTGGGAAATTTTCAAAAACGCCTTTATTCTAAAACGTCAAATAGATAATCATCATTTACTCACACTCAAGAAACTGCACGGCTGTGTTATCTACTCTGCAAACCATGTTCTCATAAGAGTAACTTGAACTATCCATTACAGTGTTCATACAGAAGGCCGACCACATGCGTATAGTATGTCTGGTAAAGTATATTAGCCTTGAAACAAAATTGCCTCACACAGACAATACAAGAGTCTTATTCCTTAGATACATAATAAAAGTAATTTCAAAAACAGAGCGACATGAATATACATGTTACGCATGTAAAAGAGAAGCAGCATAAATGTGAGGTATGTGGAAAAGCTTTTTCAAGAAAGGACAGTTTGAATCTACATTACCTCACCCATACAAAAGAGAAGCCTCATTCTTGTGAAGTGTGTGGCAAAGCGTTTTCAATAAAGAACAGTTTGAATCTACATTACCTCACTCATACAAAAGAGAAGCCTCATTCGTGTGAGGTATGTGGAAAAGCGTTTTCATTAAAGAAGAATTTGAATCTACATTACCTCACTCATACAAAAGAGAAGCCTCATTCGTGTGAGGTATGTGGCAAAGCGTTTTCATTAAAGAAGAATTTGAATCAACATTACCTCATTCATACAAAAGAGAAGCCTCATTCTTGTGAAGTGTGTGGAAAAGCTTTTTCAAGAAAGGACAGTTTGAATCGACATTACCTTACGCATACAAAAGAGAAACCACATTCTTTTGAGGTATGTGGTAAAGCGTTGTCAAGAAAGGAAAATTTGAATCTACATTACCATACGAATATAAAATAGAAGAATCAGTCTTGTGAGGCATTGGTAAAGCGTTTTCTATATAAAGAGCTTGAAACCGCATTCCTGTATGTTATTTGTAAAGTGTTTTAACTAAAGGACATTTGAACCTACATTTACTTTCGCATACAAAAAAATCCTCTCTCTTTTGAGGTATGTGGTAAAGCGTTTTAAGTAAAGAGCAGTTTGAATCTTCTTTACCTCTCGCATGCAGGAAAAGAAGCCTCATTCATTTAAAGTCTGTCATAAAGCGTTTCCCGAGAGGAAACAACTAATTAGATATTACCAAAAGCATAGAAAATTGAGGTTGTGTGTTTGTTACCTATTAAAAGGAATTACTCTCTTCACTGTCCTGCTGTTAAGCTTAGTCTGTTAAAAATATACAAAGAATACGATATTTCTTTCTTGTCATTTCTGTCGTTTATGGTTTGTCGCCAAATTTTGATATTCTTAAGAAAAACTCGGAGCAACTGATATTTAAATAAAATATTTTGTGCAAATCTTCTTTTGTCAAATGAGTCGTTTTAGTTTTTGATCTAGTATTTGCATTTGCAAGTGCAGTGTGGAAACGTTATCAGAAGAATATGTACAGAAGCCTCATTCATGTTTTTTAAATACTTATGTTTAAAAGTAAAAGTGTTTATCTCTGAATGTGTTATTTATTTTATGTCACAGAAGTTTAAGAAATAATGCAAAAGACATTATGTTTTCAAAAGATATTTTTCGAATGCTTGGAATTTTCTATCTTCTCGTTTGTTTGTAAAAATTTGAATGAATGATTTAAAGAATTTTATTGATTTAAAGAATTTTTGAAGTTTTTCTCTGAATTTTGCAACAAAACAAAAGCGTTTTTATAAAAATTCCTTGATAAAATGAGGCGTTGTACTTTAATAAGTATTTTATACAATAATTTTAGTATCATTGTGTTGGTGTTCGTGTGCCTTTTAAAATTAAATCCCACAGATGATTTTTGTATTTTGTTATCTATAACACACTCAAGTTAATTCGTAAATATGTCTCCGTTTTACAAAAGTATCACTTCAATGTTTCAACTAATGCTTCTGGGATATACGTTTATAACTTTGGACTGTGAAATATATTTTTCGTTAACAGAATTAAGAAATACTCGTGTTATGAAGGTGCAAAAGTAAATATTTTAAAATATTAACTTTATTTTAATATCTTTTAGATTCGAATTTTGCATTTATGCTTAAATTTGTTTCCTAATTCAATGTGCGGTTAGGTATTATAAATTAACTCTGAAAGTAATGGTATAATCAGACACATGTGCCTGTGGTTCTTGAAAAAGAAATTTTCTTGTAGAAAATTCTTAAACTTTTGGTTTCGAATATACATGGAAATCAAATATGTATAATATCTTCTAATGACAAATGATCTTCATTATTTTTTTGGATTTGTAATCATTAAGGAAATTTATTTTTTAATTTCCGTGGTTAATATATTCTTTTTTGTTAAGAGCTTGAAAGGCTGTACTTTAACTCGTCCCGAGTTTATAGCTGAACATATTTAAATAATGATTTTTTATAAGTAAATGATAACTCTCTAAATTTTGAAATAAGTTTCTATTGTCAAAATTAAATTATTTTTATGATACAGCACACTAATTGTGAATTTTTAGGGGGCTGCTCGCTCACTCTCGACCTCCAGAAGGATTACGTAGAAATCCTCTAAGGTTTGCTGTGCAAACCCTGTTTGCTTCTCTCGCTTCAATGAGGACACTGCGCATCCTAGCAAAAAACAATGATTGGTTTAGCTTAATCGATTTCGAATAAATTTGCTGGCGTTGAAAAAGATCGTTTTCTTGATTTTGTAAGCATTTAGAAGACAAATTGAACTTTCAAATGAAACTAACAATGAAAATTATGAAAATGATAAAATGGTAAATAGGAGTTTCAAGATATATAAAGAGAATCCGAAAAACAAATCGGTGAGACTTAAGAACGCGGCTCTGTTTTGTTGCTATGCTTGCTAAAATCGCGCCAACCATTAAAAAGCTTTCCAAAAGAAAAAAAAAAAGTTTCGAGAATATAACATTCGGTCAAAAGAAATTCAATTTTATCGACCGCGTCGTATTTTTAAGTCTGGCCCAGTACACGGAACATGTTCAAATAAATTATTCCTCCTCCTCTTGTTAATTCAAATTTTTCTTCACGTGATTCACTTGCACGTTGAATTCGTCTTCTTTCCTTGTTTCGATAATATTTAACAGCAGGGTTGAGATCCATTATTAACTCACTGAAAATAAGCTAGGAACTAAATCGAAATCGTTTGTTAACATTTGGAAAGTGAAATCACATGTTACATTAATTGCTATAGATGTTGCCAAATCCTATAGCTAAATAACGTGTATTTTGGGAGCCGCACAAGAGAAATATTTATATAGATGTTTGTATCTATACTAGTAATCGTGCTTAGATATTATTTTTTTTTTAATTTTGGAAATCGGAAAATAATCGGAACTATCAAACTAGCATCAGTGAATAGATATTTTTTTTTGAATTGTATTAAAGCTGTGTTAAATGAGACATGTAAAGTAGTTTTACTTGATTAAGAGTTCCGAAACTACAGTCAGGAAACGTCAGACTTACGAAATAAAACAATATACAGAAGTGTCTCCCCTTGTCTTTCTTGTATAACTACCCAATATGGTGCTTTTCGAGCTGGTTGAAATCTAGAAGTTGGTACACACTCTTAAAATGGTGCCAAGTCGCCAAAGCTAATGCAAGTACTACTTGCATTAGCTTTAGCGACTTGGCGTCAATAAAGTGCAGCGGTCAAGTTATTGCCTTGGCGATTTGGCGGCGTTTTAAGAATGTATTCCAACTTCGAGTTTCTCTTCGTAGTAGAGAAAAGAATATTTTGGACGACTTCTCGTTGACCGATTCGTTCCAAAATTTGATTTAGATCTACAGTTTTATTATAAAGACAGCAGACTAAATTCCTTTTTTTTTTCCTTGCTTGCTGTGTTTTTGAAAACAAACAGACAGACATTTTGAGATTGCTCAAAAATCCTACTATAATTTTATAACTATTTTTATTTGTATCACCACTATGATATCACTAATTTAGACGATTTCAGATCATTTCGAATGCCGCCTCAAAGAAAATCCGCCAAACAACGGTCGGCACTTTCTCCAGCCCACCGTATTATTCACGTCATTAGAGCTTTTTTCCAATTGGGAGTATATGCCTATCTCTAACCGGTTTAGAAATTAACTGCTGGGCCACGTTTAGAGTAGACACCCTGTATAATCAGTTATTAATACATAGGAACTAATCACACGTTCTAAGTAGGGTTATCATACGACCGGACTAGTTTCCGGATCTTCAGACTGTACGGATTTATGCTAAAATGCGACGAGAGAGAAATTTGGTTGTAATTGAGAAAATCTGATGCATTGTTTAGCAGAAACCCTCCGCGCTTTTGCGCATGCGCTGGGAGGAGTTATTTTCATCAAAATAGGGGGGAAATGAAGAATGGAAGGGTTATATTTACATTTTACTGAGCGTGGTCTAACAAACAACTCCAGAAATGCGCTCATGTGACTCATTGCCTGGCACCCCTTTCTGGTGTAAAATCATCCAAAAGTGGTAGTCTCGGAATCTGTCGCTGAACAGTATTGGGAAAATCTGACGTCATTCTGACACAGAAAAAATCATTGTTTGTACTATTTGCATCTGTTGTTGATGAGAAAGTGATGAGCCGCCCCTTCCAGGCCCCAGTTCAAACTGAAAATTAAAAGCTTTGGTAGTTTTGTACTAATTCTGTATTTCATTACTATCAGGGCCGGATTAAGCCCTGTAGCGGCCCTTAGGCAATGCAAGTTTTGGGGCCCCTTGTCCCCTTATTAACTTCTAAAAACCGGATTTTTTGTTAATTTTAATTTATTCTGCACAAGCAGTTTTAAGTAGCAAATTTTGAAAAGATAATAACAAAAGATAAGAACATTTAATTGCGGGCCACTTTCAAGACAGTTGGTTTCAGTATTTCGCGTAAAAAAAATTAAAATTTAAAAATAATTTTAAACACAATAGTATGAGAAATTATGAAACTTTTTCTGCGGAACTAAATACTATTTAATTAGAGGATATGAGACTTCTTTAAAATAATAAAGCAACATATTTTTTTAGAATTATAAAGCAATATTGAAATTAGCAGAAGGTAATTAATTAGGAATGTTGTTAGAATAATGTTGCAAAATTTAAACGATACTTGATGATAATTTGAATAAATTCCAATGCACGGTCTTCGTAAATTAAATGAAAGTGCAAAATTAAACTACTCTATAAATACCGCGGAAAAAATCCTGAAACCTCGGGGCCCGCTAAAGTTGGGAGACCCATAGGTAGTTGCCTATTTAATAATCCGACCCTGATTACTATAATTTTAACAATATTAGTAAAAATTGTATATTCTTTGCATTCTGAATTCTTGATTTTTTATATTTTTTTTCATTTCCTCACCCTCTGTTCTAGTATTACAAAGGAGGGTCATAGTCAGCATTTAGAATTATACTTTTGGCCCGCCCCCGCGGGGAGGGGGGAGCCCTCAACTTCAACTAAAAAAAAATTGTGGTAACCCTAGTCATAGGTATTATCGCTGCATGGACGCACGAGCAAGACAAAGGACTCTAGGATTTTTTGGTCCGAGAACACTTCCAGGGTGTATATTTTTGAATTCGTTGCAACAACAAAATGACAAAAATATACTTAGTACTTCTTAAAACAATTTATACTTTGACCCCGTCGAAGACTCCTCAACCACCATCGATGTGTCAGTGCCTTACCTGTTACAAAACTCGTTCCAAACGTTCTACAGGACTACAGATCTATCAAATTCACTAAAAAGGGGGTTTTAAAACTTTTTATTAAATTTGTAATTAATTAAAAATTAATTGATATTTTAACGTTTTATTCTCAATAACTTCGAAGAATATTATCACATAAAAACCATTTTTACACCACTTTAAAATAAAAAAGTAATAAAAAAAATAATTAGCTTATCAGTGACACCGATTTCAGTGCAATTTTTTCTTTAGTCTTAATAATTTTTTCAGAATTATAAATATAATTTTTAACAATTCCTTTTATTGTTGCAATGAAATTCAAACCAATTTTATTATTCCGTGAAATCTTTCCCTCGCGTGTTTTTTACAATGTTAACATTAAAATTTTTTTAAAAAAATGCTTTCTTTGGACATTAACTTCAAATCAGAATTTCCACTTTCGCCTTTATTAACCTGATCATGTTTTTAGGTTGCATTCTTTTTGTAAATTGGGAGATGCAAAGATTGTTACGCGCAGAATACAACGACTGATGCAATCAAGCTATACGAAGACAAGACAGGCGAGTGAAGCCTACAACATTACCATGCTACTACTACGTTTAGGACTAGAGGTCCTAATTGTTTTCTTTTTTATATTTGAAATGTTATGATAGGTTGATATTAATGGCATGACAAGGACACATTGACGACAACGTTCTTTATTTTTTATTTTATTTATTTATTTTCGTTTTCACAAGGAATAACTTTAACATTTCAGATTTATTTTGACTCGGAAATTTAATACAACAAGTTCCAAGTTACAACACCGTCTCATAGTAATTTACCACCTTTGATCGGATAGTAATAAAAAGAACTAACCTATCTTTATAAAGAATTCTCATAAAAATGGGCGTAACGCTAAAAACTTAATGTTAGCGATAAAGTAAATGCTTTGGCCTCGGATATTTAGAGCATCCGTGAAGGAGGACCGCATACTTGAAATTAGCAGGTGGTAAATATGATTACTGAATCGAAACTGTTTTTCAAAAGCAATAAACTTCCAGCAAGCATTGTGGAAAGCGACGAATCGTTTGCGTTTTAAACCCTTTATTCACCGAATTGACTTACCAAAACTTTTCAATTTTATTTTGGCATCATTAGATGCGTTTTAATGCAGAATAACCGCAAGAACGATGAAAAACTTTTTTTCATTAAATATGATAATTCAATTAATTTTATTAATAATTTTAAAAATTAATTTTTGACTTCATCTACTGTAGCTGTCGGAACTACATTCCTCGTGTTCATGTGAATCCTGTCAGGAAAAACGGTCAAATTACGAAGATATGAGCGTGATTAAAAAAGTTTTTTGAAGTACCGTAAGGGAAATAAATGGTTAACAAAAGCTTTTATCAAACAGTTAATGTTTTCAGCTTAATTTTAAAAATTTCCTATTACGCATATTATTAACCCAGTTTATATGAAACGACATGGTTCCCCTCAACTTTCGCGTATACTGAAACAATACGGCTTTTTTGTATTAAGCTTCGTAATATTCTGCTAGAATCGAGTATGCATTTTAGAACTCTTCCAGTTAATATATGAAGTCCAAAATTTGGTATAGATAGATCTATTGTACAATTTTGATATCAAAACCAAATACCCAGTTGTATTTATCTTGTTTGATTTTTGAATTATCATTTCAAATACAGATGGAGAGATAACCATACATATAGTATTTAGTTAACAGATTTAATCCGAGATTAAACACCTATCTAAAATTTTGGTGTAAGAGACACGTACCAAATTTCATTCGTCTAATTCAGAGGTACCCAACCTGTGGTACGCGTACCCCTGGGGGTACGCGAAGGACTAGTTGGTGCTATGCGAAATCAAAGTTGGTAATTGCGGAAACAAGAAAACATAAAGAATTAACAAAGTTACCGATCTTTGTTTCGCCAAGTTAATACTTGCTATTTAATAACTATAACACTTGAATAGTTTATTATTATGGAGGGTAAGTTTTAGCTGTCCTTATAAATTAATGCGAAATTATTATAATACTGATTTCATTTGTCTTGGACTTGCACTAATGCTATTGCAAAAATGCAAAATAAAAAATAAGTCCAGCAAATGTTATTATTTCTAGTCAGTTGACTCTTAAGCTAACCCAAGTCCCTAACACTATTAATGAAAACGTCTTTACATAAACGGATGGTTCCTATGAGGGCAAGTATATGACAGTAAAGGGTACGTGAAAATGTAAAGGTTTATCAAGGTGTACGCGAGGGAATAAAGGTTGGGAACCCCTGGTCTAATTTGTTCAGTTTTTAAGTTATGGCTTTCACATACTCACGTATAGATAGGTCGACAGGCAGTCAACCCGATGGATTTGTTCCAAAATTTGACGCAGATTTCTGTTTGTTTATTTTGTATTCACAGACCGTTTTCCGGTAACCCTTCGTTTTAAGCCGTCGCCAAATCCATTTGGAAACTGCATCAAGCGCCAAGCTCGAATCAGTTCTTTCTTTAGCACACAAAGCGTTGAATCCTGTGTTCTTTGAGTTTGTGTATTCTTTATTATTTAAATCGGTTAAAAAAAGCTCTTAAAATGGCTAAACTCCAAATGAAATGATTACAATTAGTGATATGGGTATGTAAATACAAAGTGGGTAGGTAAATATCTTTTAGGTATATATATATACCCGGGTATTTATCCAAAGACTGGGTAAATACTCAAAAACTGGGTATTTTGCAAAAAAAAAAAGTATTTACAAATGGTGATTCAAAATGAAACATTTAAAATTTATAAATACCCAAAAATTGGATATTTTGCAAAAATGTTATTTGTAAATGGTGTTTCAAAATGAAACCTATAAATTTGTGTAGGGGGGATGTGCGGACATTGATGCACTTTTTTTTGGAAAGCTAAAAAATGATTTTACCAACGGTAATAATTAGAACTAATGCACTATATTTATATATTTGTTAATCTAATATAGGATATCTGTCGAATTTTGGTCATTAATGACATAATAAAATATTTATTACACTTTTTTTCCTAAAAATGGATTTGTATCAATCTGCCGCACACCAGGGGTGCATTGATACACCAGGGAACATTGTAAATAATGATGATTAATAAGCGTGAGATCAAAATAAAATTTGTTTTATCAATAAACTTTGCATTCTAAATCAATTTTTAAAAGTGTAACAAATTTTTATTTTAATCAAAATTCAACATTTTTAATGAGACTGGAAAAATGAAACAAGACTGCCTCAGAAAATAATTTATCTCTTCAAATAATAAAGGAGAATGGGGCAAGGGGGTGGCAGTTGCCCCCCTCCCTATCTTTTTTAGTAAAGAATTAAATTTTTATTCCATTTTAGCCTACTAAAACTAGGATTTATAAAAAAAAGCCATTTTTTGCCCCCTCACTTTTTCCACCCAGTCGCCGCTACTGGAAATATCTGGTTCTTTGGCTAATTAATCCAAAGGGAATTTTAAACAATTGCATCTTTCATTTTGGTTTCCATTATCCGCTCTTCATTATTTTGAAACCTGAGTTTACATCTTGATGTTTTTTATTTTAATTAAAATAACTCCCTTTTTTCAAAAAAGCGGCAAATGCATTATTATTCAGTTACTCATTACAATTAAAAATGATTGACATTTAAGCCATTATTTTATGCAAGGTATAGTATTATGTTTGTTTTTTCTGATAAGTTTTTTAGTTTTTATAGAATTTAAAAAGTTGTAAAAGGTTCATATATTTTTATTTTTTTTTCTTATCTTACCTTTTACTAACTATATATTGTACATATATTTATATAATATAGCAATATCATATTTCACACCAGTGCATGCATTTTATACGAATAGAGTTGATTGAAAAATAAATACCCAAGGTATTTACCCTTAAAAATATTTACCCGGGTATTTTACATCACTAATTGTAATTAGGTAAATCGTTTGGTTAAAAAGTTAATCGGCAGTAATCATCTAAATCGTGTGGTTAAAGATTCAAACGCCAAACAAGCCTTAGAAATCGCCAAAACAGCGATAACGTACAATTATGACAGCCTTTTCACAAAATTAGGCTAAGTAAGTAAACATTTAGAGCTAAGGCAATAGGAACATGACATTTAATATTTTCAAAGTATTCTTAAGACATAACATTAGAAAACTCTACTTTGAAGATTAATTAGCATCTTCAAGCAGGAAGTTGAAATTTTGAAGATTCCTATTGATTTAGCTTTATAGCCGGAAGTCGGTGGTTATGGAGGAAGTCCTACATTAATGCAAATAAACAAGACAGAAAACTCATCCACAGATAGATATGCAGTAGACAGGAGAATGTAGACTTAAAAAACTCCTTTGGAACTGTCACATTCCATGCTTTTAGTAATTCAGAATCGTCATGTAGGAACTTGAAAAACGTTTTTGCACAAAAATTTCTTTCTCTTTGACATTGTTGTCGTCAAAATCCAGATAAGATGCTTAAAAGTTAGCGGAAGATGTAAACACATGTAGGATCGTCTTA
>BGPR01002336.1:27265-44371 GCA_013235015.1 Araneus ventricosus
ACAGTACTTATTTTAAACTCCCTTCATCATATGAAGTAGTAGATAGAGAGAATGTACCAGCAGTGGCATAGTGAGGGTGTAAGTTGCATAGACTTATGATACGAATAGACTGCTCGTGGAGGGTTGGTTGCAATGTGAAGCAAGCACCTCGTCACGTGACTCGTGGACGCGACCGAGACACTTCGTACGGGAATCCTTTGTTATTTCAATGCGTGAGGAAGAAAGGCCAACTGAGGTTCTCATGAAAATTCACCGAAAATGGTTAAATTCTGTTGTGCATACGAGTGTAAAGAAAAATTTATCAAAGGAAGATCTGTTTCATTTCATCGGAAAGCAAAATTTTTATGATTTTTTGCTTTATTAATGCAAAATAGCTACACAAAAATACGTCTTAGCTCTTAGCTGCGGCGTTTGTTGCAATTGAAAACGATATTATTCAATTTGTTGTGTATGAAATTAATCCTTTTCTTAAGTTAATTGTTTATTATCCTCTTTTAGAAGTATCTATAGATTTTAAGTGCCTATTAGTGTTTAAAATATGGAATTTTATCAGACACATGTAGATTGAGATATTTGGCGATGTGTTGGCGAAGTTGTTTACATTCTGAAATTTTCGTTATTTTTTGTGTTATTTAAAAAGAAAAGAAAATTTTATGATCATAAAATAAATGTAGAATGTTTTTCAGTGTGTAAAAAAGATAAGCATAGTTCATTTTCAGTAAAAATTCATCTCTAGGTATTTTTTAAACATTTTCTTTTATGCATATAATTCAAAAACTATATTATTAATAAAATTTAGAACTCAATAACTTCTTTTTGTTTAATTTTCGTTAATTTATGTGTATATGATGTTTGAAAATTAATTTGTGTTTTTTATTTACTCTTTATTTATTTCTCTTTCGCTTTTTTAATTACAAGTATTATTTTCCAAAACAAAAGTATTATTGACATGTCTTAAAGATTTATCTGGTTATTTAATTTAGTATTATTATTTAATTGTAAATAAAGTTCAGTGTCTGCATCTTTGTCATGTTTTTTGAATAATAAATAAGAACACAGAACGTACTAAATATGTATTTCAGAAAGTAAACTCTTGAAATATTTCATTGGGCTCTTCAATTTAAATTTATTGCTACTTTTGAACTAAAATTAAATACAGCTTAATTTTTGAAGAAAAAAAACCTTCTTTAATCAATATCCACAGAACAAAGTGTTTAAAATTTTAATGAAGGCTATGTTTTTCTCCTGGAAAAAAATGGGTTATCTACATTGTCTTTTATAGCAGTTGGATATGTTTATTAAAAAATTTGGTTAAAACAAAGTTTTGGCATTTATTAACGAACAAAGAGTTCATGCGATTTTATCAAATGTCTATATAGGTCATTAATAAGTTTATAATAAATTGTTAAATCATACAGTTAGTGTAATTAGTGTAGTAATTATACAATTAGTGTAAAGTTTAACAAAAGTTTGTTTTATCATTTCATGTTTTCAAGTTTAAGAAATTCTCATTTACAAATTGAAATTCTTTATATTCTATTTTTTAGATGATAAAAATTTCATGACTATAAAAATAGATATAAGAAATAACATTAATAACCTTAAATTCTTTGGAAAAACCAAATTATTTTTTAAAATTTCAATTAAAATAAATAAGTTTTGATGATTTTATTTACTAAATAATTTAGCAAAGGCATATAAAAGGATTTATTTCAGAGGGGATACATATGTCTATTTAAGGAGCATGATCAATAACATCTGAAACTAGTCAATTTATTTCGGAGAGGGCCTCAGCCTCCTTATATACGCCCCTGAAATTAAGTAGTTATTGCTTTAAATAAAAATATTGTTTTTATTTAAAAAGTTTAAGTATATAATTTGTTTTTGTTACAGTCAGTTGAAATATTATATTGTGTAAGGTTTAAAACAAATGAAATTCCTAGTCACATAAAATCCAATTATTTTGATTTCTTCCGTTCGTGAGTTAGTTTTTAAATGAACTAAAATAGTAACGTTTCGCTACTTGTAGAAATACTACTCGTTTTCCAACACTCCTCATACTCGCTTCGCCAAATGTGGCGATAAGAAGCCAAGAAGTTTTTCTTTAGTCACGTGACGAGTGGAATTTCTACACAGGTGCTTGCTTCACTCCGAATGCTGTGTTTTTCTACAGCGTGAGCAGTCTAACTCTATCCTTAGTCTATGGTAAGTTGTCCGGAGCACAGTACTTATTTTAAACTCCCTTCATCATATGAAGTAGTAGATTGAGAGAATGTACCAGCAGTGGCATAGTGAGGGTGTAAGTTGTCCGGAGCATAGTACTTATTTTAGGCCCCTTCATTAGATAAAGCAGTATACAGAATAATGTATCTACGGTGGCGTAGCAAGTTTTTCTCTGCTCCCCGTCCCCAAAAAATGGTGCCAGGCTTAGTTTTATTTTAATTAGCTTAACATCCCGTTTTAAAGATACACAAGGGTTATTTTGGGTCGAACTTCGTAGTTTTGAACCATGGACGACACCTGTGTCGGCATCCTCTCTTCAAACTCATACGCCACATAGACTTGAGGATGTTGGACATAGAATGGCAAATTTAATGTTCACTAGGTCATATACACGGCGCATCTTCGGTGAAATCAAGTCTCGAATTCGTGATCTTCCCATCCCAAAGCAAAGACTGAATGCTAGAGGGAAGCACCAATGACCGATACTTGCTAGCTTATCTATTGTTTGGCTTAATAAACTTTTCTGCAGCAAAGAAGAGAAATGACAAATTGTTCACAACGTTGATTTGCATATAGGATGCATGTAACTAAAGGTAACTGATGCTACGCGAATCCTTTAAAATTGCTTTGACAATACATTTTCAGAGCAAATGAAGAATACTCATATATAGCTGCATTCTCAATGCTTATCTACAGCATTTTCTCACTCCTTGTGTGATAAATTTGCGTATAGGATGAATGTGCCAGTGGAAGATCGTTTATAGTTATGCTGATTTTTCACGTTTAGAACATACACTTTTGAAATTATTTCCAGGAAAAGGTGCCAATTAGTTTAGAGTATAGTAGAACCCCGGAAATCCGAACTAATTGGGGCTGACCTTTGTTCGGATACAGAGAAATTCGGTAAAATACTCTTGATATACCAAATATATTAGAGTATGAATTCTGGGTGCTCTGTGAAGGGGTACGAAAAGATCACGCGACGATTCGCACGGTACAGTGGCAAACAAATTGAGGGTAAAAAGAAGATAATTTGAGTTTGTTTCTATTAATTAAAGTGCTGTATTAATTCTTAAAGACCAATTCGAATACTTCTATTAAGTTAGCAATAAACATTAGCTTCGTTTCTGATTCGTAATTGCTATTTTTCCTTCATTTTTCGGTCAAATATTTCATAAAATTAAAAAAAAAAAATGTTCGGATTATCCGAAATTTCGGATTCCTGGGGTTCGGATTTCCGGGGTTCTCCTGTATTTGTATTTATGCTGCCTACGATTTTCTACAGCAAAATAATGAACATTTTTAGATTGCTAAAAAAGAAAAACATTTCATATCATGAGAAATTCTGAGAAGTAGGGTCTGGTAAGTTTGAATTAAGAAATTAAGATCTCAAATGCAAATCTCAACCGCTGTGGTGCATGCCCCCCCCCCCCCCGTACGAGCTGTAAGAACTTGAAGCAATCGTTGTGAAACTGGATGTGTACATGTACTGTCCGGGTGTTAAATATCGCCAACTAAAGAAGTTGCACCCATTATTGGCTTGCCATTTCTGCCTCTTCGTGTATTCTCTAGCTCATGCGGCGTGGCGTTCCGGTCATACATTCCTATGAATTGGGCTTGTGTTGGTGTTTTCTCTGCCTTCCATGACAGTTAGTTCGCTGAATTTTGTATCACCCTGCATATATTTCTTATCATATACATTGCTCTAATTGCATTTCGATTTATAATAGACATTATTCCATGGGGGAGCATCACGAGTACGTGAATGAGTATCTGCCGGATAAGTACGAGGGTCTTTGCTTCCCTAGTGGGTATAGTAGTGGAGAGAGGTTGAGTTGCTTCCACTTCGATGACGGTACGTACCTCCGGCGCAGTGGCGGCTCGTGAGCTCAGAAACGAGGAGGGCTGCAAAAAACGTTTATCAAGAGAATACAATTTCAAAAGCTACTTTATCTCCAAGTAGGCCAAATTTTTTACTTCCAAATCCAGATGTGAAATTTCCTGCTTTTCAAACAAAGTAAATAACCAGCATATGACATTTTCTATTAGTTTTACTAACAAAAATTAAAGTGAATGTTGATGTGACGATTCCTCTGACGAAAAAAAATAATTATAATAATCGGAGCTCCACATATGCACTTCCCTCCTTGCCCAGTTCACTCGATAACACTCTTTCAAAAATGAATATCAAATAACTCATGTACAGAAATTTATTTTTAAGCTAAAACATATTAAATAGATTTTTTACTGAAATACTCTAAAAAGTAGAAAGTTTTATTTGCTTGAATCTATCGTCGCAACACGAACCGAAACTCATAAACAGCCAATGAGGTTGCAACTTGTGTGAGAGTGAGGAAAAAAGAAATAAAAAGAGCGTCTTTTTTTCGTTCAGTTGGCTCCGTGCCAGCCAGAGCTGTGTTGACTTTCAGCCCATAGCCCAGAGATGGGCAAACTTTTTCGGTCGCGGGCAAAAAATCGAAAAAAAAAAAAAGTTTGGCGGGCCAAGATAAATTTTTCGAAAATTTTAAAAACAATATACAAGTATTACAATTTAAATATGTTTATGAGATGAATGAAATTGCGATTTCATTTTTAAAAGTTCCTTATATTGAAGTTCGAAGTGAGATGTACTGATTCTAAGGAACGAGGCTAAATGCTCATCTGTCAGTCTACTTCTGAAATAATTATTTCTAAGGTTCATAGTTGGAAACACTTGTTCCCATATATAAGATGAAGCAAACATAGCACTGATTTTCTGGGCGTGAGATATTAAATTTGGGAAACTTACTTTCGATAATGATTTGTAAAACTCTAACTTGGGCATATTTAGAAACGAATGCTTGAGATGATTGTTAGATTGCAACTCAATTAATTCAAGCTGCAAATCTGACCTCACTGCTTCACAATTTACGTTGAAAGGCATGGTAAAAATATCCAATTCTGTTTGAATGGCACTGAAATCTTGAAATCTGCGTTCGAACTCAAAATGCAGTTTTTCAAGCCATCTTCATAATTCTTAAGCTTCTCTTCAATTACTGAGGGTATTGAATTTAACCTCGAGAAATGAGACATGTCTTTCTTAGCTAGCTGCCCAGCAAACAGATTTTTAGTTTAAAAGCTTTGAGATGGGCCCAGATATCGTGGATAAATTGATTTTTCCCTTGCATCTTGACATTCAAGTTGTTCATATGACAAAGAAGATATATAAATCAAATTTTCTTTTAAATTCCGTCGGACCGGCAAATTAAAATTCTATCCGCGGGCCGGATAAAACCTTCCGGCGGGTCGGAGTTGGCCCGCGGGCCGTAGTTTGCCCATGTCTGCCATAGCCCGTCTAAACTAAAGGAAGAAAGAGGTTGCTTTTTCACTTCAGATTTTTTGCTCAGTGAACAGATTTCGGGAGGGCAGATTATTTTGCAGCTCAGACCTGCGTCTCTCTTCGTTTGGATTCATTTTATGCCTTTTTCGATTTTTTATTACTTTTTTTGCATTTTCGTAAGTTATTGAACTCTGAGAGTGGAAAAGTAAGCAAATAAGATTCAAAACGAAAAATACAAGTTTAAAAATAATTTCCGGGGGTGCTGCAGCCCTAATGGACGAGCCGCCACTGCTCCTGCGAGAGGGATTGGGAAGGGGCCAGTGATGGCCATCAGGATTTCACCCTCAGTTCCCACATTAACGTCGCGACGATTTCCATTCAGATTATCCCCAATGCTACAGCAGGCCGGGATAGCTCGAATTGTGGTTATAACATACGTTGCTCAAATGTAGAATAAAAGCCATTAGTAGACTGAGGAAAAGGAATGAAATAAAGATCGTCTGCCAAAACTGTTATGAAAAATAAGATAAAGAATCATAATAGATATATAATTTTTTTGTCGAAAGAAATTCTCTGTCATCAAAATTGTTCAGAAAAATAATCTACGAACAATCATACACAACTTCTGAGAGGTCCATCTTCTCTTATATCTCAAATTAGCTTCTAAAAATCGAGAAACAAAACATGCAAAACAATTTGTTGGTGATTTTTTCTTCTCCCGATTCCTGTTGTTGCGCTAACTGAATTGCGTTTGTCACACTCGACCGCATCCACTTCTTCGCTCCGAGTGAAAGAAAGACAAAAATAAATACACAAACAAGCGAAAAAGGAAGTTTAATTCAATCTGGACTTAACATATTTGCATTAGCTAATTTGAATAGCTCGTAAGCGTACAAATTACAGTCCCAAGACGAGATAACCATCTCGACCAGTGCCTATTTTCCAGTTTTTCAATGAGCCCATTTACTGTCTCCTGCCAAATTTTTTTTCTCTCAACAGTCGCAGCCTCTCAACATCCTCCAATTTTCTCTCTTCTACGACTTTTTTTGCATATAAGTAGTGGTTTTCCTTTGTCCAGAGCTCCTCTATTATTTCAAATCGTGCCTTCTTGCATGTTTGGCCCGATACGCTTCAACAGACTTTGTCATTTTTCCAGCGCTATGCCCTTGCGGATGAAGAAAGGGATCTGGTTTGCTCAAAAGTGAAATAAAATTAAAAGTTTGTTTTGTAAAGGAAATGTGTGCGAAGCGCGTTTTAATTAGTTTTACACTATGTTGCGATTTTTAAAAAATAATGATTCATCTAGATCAGGGCTGGGGAACCTTTGTTATTGTTCTGCAATTAATACAGTACCGGGATGGTCGGGAAATGCTTCATCCCGGATAATCCAATTTATGCACATTTTGATGAAAAATTTTAGAAAAATAATACAAAATGTAAAATTATTATACAATAAGACGTTAATAGTTTAATTAATACAAAAGAAGAAGAATTAACAAGAAATTTTAATGATATTTAGATTTACAATTCGTACAATTAAAAAGATAAACAGAGATGTAGTTTACCTCACTGTTTTTTGAACAATGAAATGATAGAAGTCTGTTTTTGTTTTCAATTTACTCTTCGACGAATTATACTACGCAGATTTCTCAATATCAATACAATAGGAAGGGTTCAGAAGAATGCGGTCTTCCCGCACATTCCAACGGTCGCAATCTGCGCTTCTTTTTTTTTGGGGGGGGGGTCGTCTCGGTTAATCGAGAGTCTACTGTATTATATTACAGACAAGTACATCATTTCAAAGAAAATTTTAAATAACTGGAAACCCGAAAAGAGGCCGCAGGTTCCCTGATCTAGACCAAAGCTTTCCCAAACTTTTTTCGCATGCAAAGAAACTGGCTAGACGAATGAAATCTGGTATGTGGTCTTACAAGCGTCATCGTCTAAACTTAGGGTTGCCATACGTCCCGTATATACGTCACCGTATTTCACTACTCAGTTCCGTATTATATGCCCCGTTTTCTCCCTTATATTGATAAGATGTAATAAAACTATACGAATACATATTTGCCATTCCAGCCCACAATGCAAATGTGAAGAGAGTATTTTCCCTAATGTCAAGTCAATAGTCGGACGAAAGAGACAGGTTGTCAGTGAAAACAAATGAATCAATTTTAAAATGACTTGCGCCCAGTTTTATAATTATGTGAAAGAAGAAAGTGAACTAAACAATAAAATATGATTGGGCTAAAAAGGATCAGTTTGGCATCTTTTTTATTATTCTATGTGTTCATTTTATTAGATTGCTTTGACTTTATTGATTTTTTTATCAGAGTAAACTAAACCATTACTTACCCACTTTTTTCACGTTTTATTTATTAACCTGTTGTAATGCGAAAGAGAAAGACAATTTTCGCATAAAAACGTTTTTCAAGTCTATGTTTACCCTTAAACAATCCTGTGTTACTAAAAGCACGGAATGCTAAAATTAGAACGGAACTTTTTAAGTCTACACTAGACTGTATACTGCGATATTTTAGGCTTAACTCTAATAATACTAACCAATATACTGTCATACGTATTTATTGACTAACTTGTAAGAAATATAAAGTAATTTAATAAATATTTCAGGTGAAGTAAATTCCAAAATTTATAAATTTCATAAAGTCAACATAATTTATTTTACCCTAACCTGCTAATCAAGACGGATGATTCTAATGTTAAAGGAAAGCGATATTAAATAAATTATATAAACGTTAAGAACTGTTAAACATAACATGAATCAAAAGATAAACAATTATTTTAATCAGCAAAATAATTGTTTTTACCGTTGTGAGCAGTAAAACTCAAAATATTCAAGTCGCGAGAGTCACTTTGCGCATTTATCGATTGATAATTTTTTGATACTATTGACCTCTGAAACAATAAACTGGCGTTTGTAGATTTAAAAAAAAAAAGCTATTTAATAACTTTCGAAAGAATAAACCAAACGATATAGATGTCGTTGAATTTGCAATTTGTTGTCGCTTCCAACTACAAATAACATAATAAGTTGTTTTCTTTTATTATTTAAATTTAATTTAATTATTTTCAATCGAAATCGGGTTTTTGAAGGACGAAAGTGGGATACACTACAACAACAACAACAACAAGAACAACAACAAAAAAAAAAGATTCGTATAATTAAAACAAATGACGGTAAGACAAAATAACACAAAATGTGTTTTTTTGCAATTTGCACAATATTAACAAACTTGTTTGAATTAATAAATAGGGATTAAAAAATATGTTTTAGAATTAGAAATTAATTTAATAAATATTTGTACGAAACTCTCTCTCTCTCTAAAACTTATTTGTGTTTATTTATAGCATATATATTTTCAAAGTGAAATGGTGAATGGTAGAATTGCTGGATTTAAATTTACACGGCATTTTCGAGGAACAAATATACCGTACACATAGGGTTGCCATAATTGCCAAACATTGATACGGGACGTTTAAGTGCTAAATAAATAAAACATAAAAAAGTTGGTAGGTAATGGCTTATTTTACTCTGATAAAAAATCAATAAAGTTTAAGCAATCTTATAAAAGGGACACGTAGAATAATAAAATATGACTGGGCAAAAAATAATCCTTTTTGGCCAAGTCATATTTTAAAGTTGATTTTACTTTCTTAATAATATCATTTTTTTTCTTTCACATCATTAGATAATTGGGCGCAAGTCATTTTAAAATTATATTGACGAAGAGTTTAAGGAGAAAACGGGACAAATAGTAATATGGGACTGAGTAGTGAAATACGGCGACAGTCCCGTATATACGGGATGTATGGCAACCCTACTAATAGATGTAGAGATAATTCTCAATTTAACGAAAATTTATTAGACTTTAACAGTAAGGTTTGTTTATACATCAAACTCCTTTTCTTTTTATTCCCGAAAAGAAATTTAAGCACAAACAACACTGAAATCTTGAAAGTTTAGCACAAGATGTATGCATCGCATAAGTATGCGAATATTTCCGGTTATCAAAGGCTGAAATAGCTGTCTTGGATGGCTTTGAGCTTCTTTTACAATCATTTTTACGAGCTCAGCGTCCTCGTTCTTCGCACAAATCAGCAATTCTAAGTCAAGAAGACGAACAGTAACAACTAAGCAGCGCATCCATATCATTATCCCGGTCGTTCGGAACGAAAAATGATGAAATTTCTGTCAGATGTTGGCATCATCTGTCGCCCTCGAGGCTTCCGTTGGAAGTGACGTCACAAAAGACCAGATTCCGGTAGAAATACATTGGAAAAATCCATCGTACGAGATTATTCATATCTATTGCCTACTTCTGTACGACAATAATGAAACGAATAACAAATTAATCTCTGTTCTACGGCCTTTTCTTTTAAAAAAGGCGAGCAGCCTTCATTTAATTTTATCGAATCGAGAGACTGACGTCAATTTTGTAACTGACTGCACGTCGGATGTTGTTTGCTAAAATGTATTTTTAAAATCGAAGGTTATTGGGACTTGTTTTCACTCTCAGCGCTTCATTTGCATTCTGTTCGCGGCAGGTGAAAAATAGCAGACGATCATAAAAATTAATGTTCTTTCTTTAATGCAAATGAGAAACAGGCGTGAAAAACTATGGTGAAAATGTTGTCAATTCACGTGACGTAAGAGTCACATGATACATACGAATACTACATGACGTTATTACATATATACATGACGTTATAGTACAAGCAACAAATAAAAGAGCCGTAACAGATTTCAAAATTAAACTGGCACGTTGAATTTTATGTGTATCAAGTGAGCGTGATTTAATTTCATTGTCACTTTGCTGAAATCAAGGATTTTCGGCTCAACTGTACGATTTCATACTAAATAAAAAACATCGAGTACTCCCGGGTATGTTATTAACAAGATAATGTTTATATACTGGCATACTATCTGTAAATTGCGACGTGTAAGTTCCAAAAATCATTCAAAACGCTCTGCAGGGCAGACTGTTGGGCCTAGAGTTACTAAATTTGGCAGGTAGTTACTTCTTGGGTAGTAGGTGCTCACCAAGAAAGATTTTTCAAAATTTTAATTAGTTTCAATTAAAAATTAACCAAAATTTAATGATTTTCGTCAGTAACTTCGAAGCATATTATTTTGCAAAACCATTTTTACTCCACTTTGAAATTCAAAATTAGATTTTTGGCGATACTAATTTTATTTCAGTACGCTTTTTTTCTATAATTTTAATAATTTTTAAAAAATATTTTTAGGCATATTTTACGAAAATACTTTTTATTGTTTTAGTTACCGTACGAGCGTTGGCGAAAATATTACATTCATTTTGTGTGTGTGTGCGCGCTTTATCATTGCTATATAATTAAGAGTAAATTTTAAAAATAAAATATAGATAGACGAATCAAGCCTGAAACATTATTATGCTACGATGTTGCGAACTAGAGGTTCGAACCTCCTTTAAATTTTTACACCTATGCTGTGATATAGAATTACATGTTGTATCATTATTCATGATGTCCTCATTAAATGTCATTTTACAATTCCAGCGATAACGAAGTTCATAAACGAAAAAAAAATTGTCTGTTTAAGCTATTAATAATTTGCGCTGTCCACAAAAATTCAAATATAAGTTAAACTGTTTGATTAAAAGAATTATAGATTAAAAGATTAAAAGAAAAATATATATTAAATCTAGTAAATTCTTTTCTCGGTTGCATCACTTTCTCTTAATTTGAGTACTTTATTTACGAGAAGAGTTAGAAGCAAAAGCATTACTAAGAAATCTTTTCAATGTTATTTGCATTCAATCATTAGACAAAAATTTTCATTATTTTTCGAACTTTTCTGAGCTTGACATATGAATAACCGGGTTTTTGCATTATTTTACATTATGCTGGCAAAATTCGAAACATTGTCGAATCAGCAATCTAAGCAATGAAAGAAAAGAAACTTTATAATAAAATTGATATTTTGGGCGCATAAATGCAATCGCTTTTTAGCTTTCTTTGTTACATATTCGATCGTTGTAAAAATTCAGTTGCCTCACTGTTTTGGAATAATGAGAACCGCTTCTGAGTTTTTTTTTTTCCCTGATATTTACTTTCCTTCAAGTGGCAACTTTCGAAAAGTTCAGTTGATTTATTCGAATGAAACTTAATCAAATGCTACTCAAACAGTTTTTTACATAAAAAGAAATCATGCGTGGTACTGAAATCACTTCCACAACAATCATATCTTTTCTTGAATAATGCGGATCCTGTTCCTCAAAGTTTCTCTACCTCTGAATTTTGTCTCTTTCAAACAAACCCGCTTCCTTTTCGCTAAAGCGGCGAAAGCAAATCTAATCGTGCGTAACAGAAAGCATGCAGAGCTAGGTTTTTAAAGTCGAATAAATTGAAAAAGCTGAATTCATTTTTGTGAATAAAAGTTCATTGCTCAAAGGTTTCGTTAAAAAAAAATATATATCCATCATTCAGTGGCGCTTGGGTAACACAGGTGCTTTTCTTTTTTGCCCTCCCTTATCGTATTTATTGAGTTAAACGCAAAAATGTCTTATTTTCACCCTTTGCCACCATTTGTACCCTTCGCAGACATGACACATTTCCACGGAAACGCGGATTGCAGCTTTTTCAATATCGGATTTTATCATTCTTAATTCTCTTGTATGTAGTAATTCTACAATATTTTTAATATCTCAAGCACTTTTTGTATAAATTTATTTATTTTATTGTTCAATTATCAAAATCAGTGACGAATCCAGGGGTGCTATGGGGCTGCAGCGCGCCCCCCCCCTCCCCCAGGGCCAACCCAAAAATTCTTGATTTTTTTCAAATCACTACACCTGCTTGTTCTCAATCTCTCTCTCTCTATTTTTAAAATAAAACGTGGCAACATTGCTTTCTGGCTTGACAGGCTCGAAAATTTTCCCGCCTTTGTAGTCATTTCACTCATACTCGTAGCGTTAACGCGGTCGAAAACATTTTTAGCTGGTTATACCATTGCGTTTTTATTAAATTATCGGAAGTATTGTAGCGTCCTTTGTGGTTCTTAATGTCAGGTGAGAAAAGGTTAAAGTGTTTTGAATTACATAAAGCACGAGGTCACGACGATACTAAATTATTATGGCCTCAGCCCCTCCCAGATCGAAATCCTGGATTCGCCACTGATCAAAATTATTTTATTTCTCGGTATTTATGTCTGGCACTATTCATTATTTATGAAGTTCAGGTTTTTTTGTTCTAAGCCTATGTCATGTCTGCCTTTGTCAGCAATTCGTCGATTCGCGGGGGCGAGGAGAGCAGTTGCCCCACACACCTTTTGCGCAAAAAAATTAAATTTTTATTAAATTTTAACTGCCTAAAACTGGAAATTATATAAAAAAAAGTGTCCGTGAAAGCTAGCTAATTTTCTAACTAAAGTTACAAATTTTGTTGTCTGCCCCCTATACTCCGGGATACTTTTAGGTTTGCTCCCTCAACTTTGCGCCCAATCGTCGCCACTGTTTTCTGGTCCCATTTATTTCTCTCATTACCCTAATAATAGGGCGTGTGGGGCTCGTTTAAGGGTTCAGTGAATAAACTAAGGTAGTGTAACAGTTATTTATTTACGAGTTACGTTACACACAGACAATTTACATAAAAATTTCACAATTGATACAATTAATCAAGAGCATAGTTCTTGGTAGGCATCACGTGCGATCGCCTGATCTCAACTGACGTAATGTCGTTACCAGTCTTCAGAGGGCGCTGACTCTGACGTCAGTCACAGTTAGTTATGGTTAACGTTACAAGAACGGCTACAGGTGTTTGAAAAAAAAACGTTCCCAAACGTTAAGATTAAGTCAGGCCTACGGAGACGAGTCATTTTCGTAATAGAACATGGGGTCGAAAATGTAAATGGGATTCGCTACAGGATCTTTGTCAAGAGCATAGTTCTTGTTAGGCACCACGTGTGGTCGCCTGATCTCAACTGACGTAATGTCGTCACCAGTCTTCAGAGGGCTGACGTCTTGTCAGTGAATTCAGTAAAAGAAAAGGTTACACCAGATGAAATATACAACACAGATTGAATGGAACACAAATTTACAATAGAACTATTACCCATTTGCATGAATAACAACATCACCAAAACGTATGCGGCGTGACAGATACGATAATGACAAGTAGGACGCAGTACCAACAACAGACCTTTAGAATACTTAAGGTGTGTTGGAGGATAATAACTAAATGTTGAAAGAACTTGCCGTCTGAGGTGATACACGCTTCGCATGTTGATATTCATGAAAATGAGTTGCTGTGCTATTACAAATTCGTATTCCATTTAATCTGTGTTGTACAGTTCATCTGGTGAAGCCTTTCCTTTTATTTAATTCACTGACGAAAAAATCTCACTATGTTGCGAATCCCCTTTGCATTTCTGACCCTATGTTCTATTGCGAAAATGACTTGTCTCTATATGCTTGGCCTACCCTTGAAGTTTGGACGTGTTTTTAAGCACCTACAGTCTATAATCGCAATTTATTTTGGTTAATTCGAAATTAAAACTAAAAATTTAAAAAAATATTTTTGAATTGTTTTTGATAGTTAAATACCTTCTCAGCTTTGTTTTCGGTGTTCGTTAGTACGCAATAATTTAATTAACTCGAGGTCTTTACTCCAATATAATGTAGTCGATCAAAACAGCAGTAAAAAGGTTTCACTTTCTTTTGAAAACTTTGAACATGTTTGATGCCAATTGTAGGTTTATTTTGAAGTTTTATTGTACAACTGTTGTTTTCAACACACTGAATACTGTTTAATTAGTAAAATCTGTTAGTTATTGAAATTTTTATTATTAAAATTATAAAAAAATCAATTAAAACTATTATCATTTTATTTATTTTAATTACTTGCAGTTTTTTGGTATGCATTACTTCTTACAAAACTGTTAAATATCAGAAATGAATCTTTACTGCCATTTTCAGTTAAAAAATTGTTGGTTTCTTTTGCTGTACTTATTTTTAGACAAAGTTATTCTTAATTCCAGTTTTTTCACAAACAGAATTTTCATGAAGATCGTGTTGACTTCGAATCAACCAAATTTCACAGTAATAATTTAGTGCGTAAAACAAGTTAATAATACTTGGCATTAATATATTAATTATATGAAATTGCATAGGGTTATATATTATATTTACATTATAGTTATAATTTGTTTTCTATTTGCTTTCTTGTATGTTAGATGCTATAATTTGCCTTTATAAACACTATCTCTTATTTATATACTTATCAATGCTTCGAGCTTTCACGTGAATGGGTACCATATGAACGAGTCAATTCACGTGACCATAGTCACATGACAAACGTTAATGCATATGTCATTTAACATTTAAGTCGACGTTACCCTACGCTGCGCTGTGACATCAAGAGTTTTTTCCTTCTGTCATCCACTTCATCCACTGTAGATGCACAGTGGATTCTAAAATTTAATTGACCCGGCGGATTTCATGTGTATCACTTTCCGTTAAAACTTCATTGCCTCCATTATAAATCTAATGGTATTGTTCAAGGTATCCGAATACGTTGAAAAGTCGATTTTCGGTCAAAATTCCCATTTTTTTTTTAATTTTTGATGTTTTGGATAGTTCATTCATTTACCTTTCTAAAACATATTTACTTTTGTCGGTACGTTAATTAGAAGATGAGATATTAATTGTTTTATAACAAACCGAAAACCGGAAGTGGGCGTTTAATTAACTGGAAATTGTCATCTAAAGGGACAGAAACCTGTCAAAAAAATTTTTTAAACTGCATTTTTTCAAGTTAATATGATGTTAGTATATTTTTAGGAATTTTTTTTTTTAAGTTTAGACACTTAATTTAAGCGCGTGGCAAAACTAAAATTTGATTTTTCTCAAAACTAGATTTTATGTATAATTTTCACACTTCAAACATGATAACTCAAGATATTATCATTCGATTGTTCTGAAATTTTGTGAACACTTTCTTCAAATGTGTCTCTAGTGAATGTAGTAGAATAATGTATATTGTAACAATATTTTTTTAATTATGGCCTTTTATTTGAAAAATGACATAAAAAATTGGCTGAAAATCTTATAATGATTGTTCGATTAGCTCTAAAATTTTTATTTATCCAAAGAATGTTAAGATTCTAGTAGAAGCACTAGTCCATAGTATGTAGTTTATTTTAGTAATAGTTTTATTTGAATTATTACAAAAGTTTGACCTCTATCATGTTTGAAGTTTTGGGGAATTTCCTCTAAAAAGCAGCGGAAATTCAAGATTTTTTGTAAATTTATAATAATTTATACTCAAAAATCATACTCTAATATTAATCTTTATTAAATTCGAATCTAAAAAACATATTTTGGTGTTTCTATTTCACAATTTTTAAAAAAAGTGCTCCGAACGTGTTCGGATACCTCAAACATAAGGGGAAAATCTGTGAAGTTCTTTTAATTTTTGTGGATAAACATTGTTTCTTATGCGCTTTACAACATGTTTCCTTGAAATTTTGAATACGACAATTTCACTGTTTTACTACTATAAGTATTCAACAAAACCAACATTTGAAAAAAAGGTACAGATAATTGAAGTGTTTTTGCTGTCTAATAAAAAACGATGACAATTGAAAATAATTATTTTCAATATGGACTCTCTCTATAGATTCTATTTCTATAGATTTTCGAAATCTTCAAAAATAAATTTCTGCATGAAAAAATCGTTTGTATTATGTTTATGCTTAGGTGACGAAAGTACGTCACAGTTTGATAATATTTAATATTCAACAAAATCACCTTTTTTTACGTATTTGTCGTCAATTTAAAAAAATGTTCTATCTGAACATTTGACATTGAAGTATTTTTTTAAAAATTCAGATAATTGAAGTGTTTTAGCTACTTACAAATAGAAGACGTCTGTAGATTCTATTTCTATAGATTTTTGAATTCTTCAAAAACAAATTCAAATGCATTATAAAAATCGTTTGCATCATCGTACATGCTTTCAACAGCGAAAGCTCAAGCGATTTTTAGTTTTGCTGTCTCCAATAATTCTGTTTATACCGGTTTTAAAGTAATAAATCCCTTCTAGTTCCAATTTCTTTTGTTCCAGTCAGGTTTTAGTTCAGTTTCTTTAAAAAAATTAAATTCTAACTCTAAATTAATACATTCGTTTGAACAAACACCCAGCTCACAAAATCTACCTGTTTTTTCACTCGTGTCTTGGGTCTGCCCTCAACCCAGATTCGAGTACTGGTTATTCAATCTTCTTAGCAAACATAGACACGTGTCCTGTAAATGATAAATCAAGTTCTGATGAAATTATCCGAGCCGGTATAGAGTGCCGGTTGTGTTTTTGAAAACTCGAATCTTCCAGAATTATCGAAATTGATTTCTGTCAGAATTCAAACATTCTTCTTGCATGAAGTTCACCGTGACCAAATGAATGAATAAATTTCTAACATTTATCTTTTTTTATAATCAGAATTCGATATTTTGAAGGCAACCAAACTATACTAGCAGGCAAATTTCTTTATCTCAAAAATATTTTGA
>BGPR01002336.1:49371-61360 GCA_013235015.1 Araneus ventricosus
CCAAACTATACTAGCAGGCAAATTTCTTTATCTCAAAAATATTTTGAATAAAAGCAATTTACTGAAGAGTGTTTTATTTTATATGTTTTTAATTTCAATGAATACAAAATATATATACAGAAAGTGTTGTAATGTAATATAAAAGTATTGCACATACTATAAATTTTAAAAAAATGAAAAATAAACGAGCTTTTTCATGAAGAATGACATTTTTTATACAAAATGCAATAAAGACCGGCAATGGATACTCGGGAGACTTTTAACTTTTTCAGCTGGTTATAAAGGTCCGTGATATAACACATTCAATGTGCCTAATATAAAGAATGTTTGGGATTTTATTTAATTCACTTGTACGAACAGGATTTTAGATTCTTTATAATGTAACATATTTTATAAAAAAAATTAAGTACTATCCTAATTAAAGTTATTTTTCCACGCTACGTGTGTCAATAGTTTTCTGGGTTTCATTTAGTAAGTTATTTTTTTACTAAACTACTGCTAAATTTATTAAATTACTGCTGTTTACAATTTTATTACTATTTTATTAATCGACTGTTCCTTTTAACGAACATATCCACTATCCCCACAATTCACCTCTTAGCGTTAGAAGAATATTGATTACAAAATAAACATAAGCGAGCATATATTGTTACCTCTTTATTTATTTTTGTGAAAAAAAAGAAAAAGGGAAAGCTCTTAAGTCGATGTGCTGAAAGTCACGTAGTGTAGTTCTAGAAGAACTTAAGGATTAAAGTGTTCTCTTCGGAAGATTAAAACTTAAGAGCTTGAAGGTGAAATCATAAAGCTTAGTCCACCGCATTTTTACACTTTACGGATCAAACACAAAAATAATCTGAATGAAGATTAAAGTGTTCTTATGAAAATTAACATAAATTTAATAGCTTGTGTGAACGCCGAATTTTTATATTTTTAGTTTCAAAATTAAATCGGCACGGCGCATTTGATGTGCATCACGTAAGCATGAATTGATTCCACTGTTTGAAGTTGGGCATTCACGAGATGGCTAAGCTATGCCATTTGTCCTAAGAGAGGTTTTTCTTCCCACCCATTTTAGTCGACAAATTAGGCAAAGCATTCACGGATATTCCAAAGTTTAGTTTGAGACAGGGTTCAAAGTCGGAGAATTCCTGCCACCCATTCTCCTCTTCCCCCACACGGAGGATTTCGAGTTTCATTTCTAGCCTTGACGCTAGGTCCCCATCTAGGCAGAGCTATTGTTTTCCCGCTAGCCTCGCAGCGAAGTCCTGAAAAAGCGAACCAGCCATTCCAATCAGACTTCAAACTATTCTGAATTCCGACTCTTCCATTCCACTATTCCAATTTTCATCGGTTTTTCACCCTGACGAAAGATTTTTCCTTCCCGTGTTCCAAAAATTCCAGATTGGAAGAATGGTCAATGCCCTGTTTGAGGTCCGTTTTGAGTTTAGCTTCGTTGGACGGGAAAGTGAAGTAGGCATTTTGTACATCTTCTCTTCGACCGATCGGAGCCAAAACTGGATACAGATCTATAATCCTAATGTTAAGACCATAGACCAAATTTCATTTTTCTAGGTAGATGGATTTCGAGTTATCGCTGTCACATTCACACGAATACCCATACAATAGATAGTCAGCCCTATGATGGATTTCGTCCAAAATTCGACAGAATTCCAGAAGTTTTGTATCAAGACCACAAACCAAATTTTTTCTTTATAGTTCACTGCGTTTTTGAGTTATCGCGTTCACAGACAGACAGTTACAACTCCAAAAACGATTTTTTTTTTCGAATTTTTAGACGATTGCAATTCTAGCTTTGTGTGCTTCCTATATGAAAAAGTAGAGAAGATATGCTATATTGAAATTATTAACTGAATTAGAATTTAAATCAAGCGAGTCTAGCAGAAAATTATCCTTAACGAGTCATCACAATAATGTTTCTTTTGCTTATTCTGTCGAATACAAACGTATTCTAACTGATTGGTTGATACCAGCTGGTTCTGTTTAATACAAAGACAAAAATTCATAAAAAAAGAGACCGAAATTATATCTTATGAAATCCACGAAGAATTTTACAACGTCAAGTAGGCGAGCACAGTTATTTCCGTCACAAAATAAAATTCGGGAATTAAAAACCACCTTGCGGTTATTCAACACATATAGGTATGAAAATCACACACAACATTTTATCCTTCTAGCACGTTGCCTTTTTTTTAAGTGATTGTGTTTACTGATCGACAGAAGGACAGATATAATTCCAAAATTGATTTCTTTTGGATTCGGGGAAGTCTAAAACGTCAAGATTCATAAAAATCTTGAGGTCGAATTTTTGACGAGTGCAATACTTTTGATGAATAATATTCTGAAAAAGTAAAAAGCACATTGTTACAAAAATCGTCCTGTGGGCGTACTGTGAAAATAGTCCAACAATCTGGATAATGGAAAATGACGCTTTATTGACGAATATTCAGGAAAGACGAAACACAGGTAACAGAAAAAACACAGCACTTGCATAAATTAGTAACAAAAGTAAACAGCAAGTTACTAATAATAACAGCAATAGTACGAACAATAGCGCTGAGCGTCTAGCAGCTGACCTACTCGCAATGCGAACAAGACTCCAAAGAGATTCATCCCCGCGTTAGGATCCTGCGGTATTTATAGTTCTTCCGACAGAGCTTGACGTCACATGGAATCATCTAGTACATTCTGTATATGTCCGCTCCTAATAGAGATATCGAGAAAATTTTCGCATTTTCGGGAATTTTCGTTTTTTCGCCAAAATCGCCTTGTCACCAAGGTCAGGGGTTCAGGCCTGCCTGCGACGGCATTCCATACTTACCACTGTAAAACTCTCTTCCCAACCATAAGACTACCGAGGTAGGAAAGCGACATTATATTTTTGTGACAATATGTTGTATACTGAACGGTTTTTTTAGAATTTAGATCAAGCGAGTCTAGTGGACAGTTGTCCTTAACTAGTCATCACATCAATGTTATTCTATCGAATACTAAAGTATTCTAACTGATTGGTCGCTACCAGCTGGTTCCGCTCTATACAAAGACAAAAATCCATAAAGAAACTGAAATCTATGAAGAACTTTACAACGGGATGTCTCAACCGAAGCGTCAAGCAGGTGAACACAGTTATTTCCGACACAAAATAACATTCGCGAATTAAAAACCACCTGATGCTTATTCAACCCACAAAGCCTCAATCAACAGGCAACATGCGACAGACTTTTTATCTAAACATGAAGCCACTACATTGCTTTACCAAGCACTAGAAGAGCCATAACGCTTGCCAAAAGACACATACACTAGGTCTTTTTCTCTTTTTTTCAGTCCAACGAATCAGAAAATTGCGCCTTTCTTGTTTCTTTTTTCTTTGCTTGCACAAGTAGACCTAATTTCCTTCTCTTTTTTTCACCATAGTTTTATTTCATTTTCGATGTGTTTGAGCAGTTGAGATCCGACACCTAGCAACTAAATTGCGAGCAGCTTGAACTTCCATCTGGGTGCTAAAGCTGGGTTTCAACAATTCATGCCTTAATGCGCGGATGTCCTGTGGTAAATAATAAAAAGGAAGGTTGCTTTGATACACATTCTGTAAGTACCGAGACTTTACGCACTGGTGGATCTGTATCATGGGTTTGCCGCGTGCGCAAATCACCGACTTGTGTGCAAACACCACAAAATGATGTTAGAAACAATTATTCTCGGTTTTGCGTGTGTGCGCTTCCTTTAGAGAAGCACTTTTATTGCTTTGCGTTCAAAGTCTATTGAAATACCGTCCAGGAAGAATCTTGGAGTTGAATGCATAAACTTTCTACTAGTATTATTGCTTTATACAGTAGCATCCCCAGTGGTATAGTTGCAAATTAAGCATTGCTGGAACGCACTAAATATTAAAACTTGCACAGTTTTTAAGGAGTTTTTCACAATTTTTCTCATTTATTTTTCGTAATAAAAAGCAGTGACAGAACTCCTCTGCACCCCTTAGCTTCTCTATGATCGGCCATCTGGGCATATGCCGGGACCCGGGAGCTAGTAGTGCCTAGCACCGAGCTACCTTATGCGTAGTCAGAAACTCTTATAAGACTATAATTCTAGTCCGAGATTTTATTTATTTATTAATTTTTATATTTACTGTGAGTTCCACACTATCTATGGTTCAAACGTCAAAATCCAATGCCACGCTGGTATGTTGACTAATAATTAAGACAGTATAAGAAATTTAATTGAAATTAAATAAATCAGTATTCCTGGTAAACAAGTTGATCTCCAAAGGCGGACAGTCTATATAAATAAATTTTATAAATATTTTTACTCTATAAAAATCTAAATTACTGAATAGATTTTCTTCAAATTTCGCTCACAAATACTAAGAAGCATAGGAAAAGTTTTGAAGTAAATTTCGTGACAATTAAATAATTAAATTTTTATGAATTTTCATTTCCATGTATAGAAAAAATTATTTTATCTTAAGTGTTGCCATTCCTATTGAGTGAAAATATTATAGAGGTCTTAAATCATTTTATTTATTTGCTTCCGAGGTGCCAATCGCAAAGTTTAACTAAATTTTGTCTCATTCTTTAAAAATTACTTATAGCTAGCGGAAAAAATTATCTTTCGACGGATTTTAAAAATCGTTTGGCATTTACTATCTATGATTTTTCAAAAGGCTAGGGATGGCGGTTATTGCGAAAATAACCGGTTTTCGGTTATTCAGGTTTTTTTTCACTTCCGGTTTTACCTGGCGGTTATAACCGTTAAAAACAACCGGTTTTTGAAATAATCGGTTTTCGGGGTTTTTTTTTTATCAATAACAAACGCCGTTTGTAGACAAAATTTTTTATTAATGCCGTTTAAATACAGCATTAATAAAAATCAATCCATTGGCCAATATTTATCTGTTCATAAAGACTCTTTCAATAATCCGCCAACCAACAGACGCCTCGAGAAAGCGGTTGTCGTTGATTGGCCTAAGATGGTGAAATTCATAGCTTCATAACTTGGAATATCTTAGTACAATCAAACCTAAAATCGAGACCATTTCCGATCAGGTTTTTTGCCCGGTTATTAGATTTAAAAAAATTAACGGAACAAAAAAAGAAATCGAAATCGACCGTGTTATAACGAAACAAAAAAACCCGAAAAAACGGGTTAACCGAACCAAAAAAAAACAGTTAGGTTTTTTCCATCCCTAAAGAGAATAAACCCTTTAAGCGGTTTCCGCGTACGGCGTACGGGCTAGATATTTTCTCCTTTCCTTTTCCGGTTTGTCTGAATTTTTAATTGTCGTAACAACACTATCAATATTTTTCAGCAGATAAGCGAGCTTGTCCATGTCACTGAAATGCTTTCCATTTGGAAAGCAAGCGAGAATTTATGCAGCAAATAATATGCCTTTTTTGTGCACGTTTCTGGTAAAATATCTGACCAGTTGAGGGGTTAAAAACTGTTTGGCGCACCTGATATTCTTATTTTAATTAAAAATAAAGTTGTAGATAATAAGATGATTTTGTATAATATAATATTTTATATAAAAGTAATTTTTTGATTAAAAATATTGGATGCCATAATTAAAAAATACGTCATTTAAGTGGTATACTAAATATACGAGTGTAATATATTTTTACATATGGCGTTCTCCATAAGTTCTTTGTTCACAAATACTAAACATAAGGAAGATTTTAGTGAAGGTTTCGTGGCACTAAATAAATGAATAGTTTCTTTCATCAATAAAATACATGATCCCAAGAAGAGACAGATATGGAGGGTTCAGAGTTAACATGGACCAAGTCCATGGGATTCATTTCCGAGAAAACAGACCTCGAAGTGGATTAGCTGCTTTTAGAATTACAAAGGACTTCTGATTTTTCTTGCTGCTTGGAGATACAAACTGAACTAGAGCTTTGAATCATTATTTGGCAGAAAATACAGGGTGACCCAGCGGGTAATGTTTGAAAAACAATCTAATAGATGGCGCTAGCTGCGAGCATGTGAGACCAAACTTAGTGGGCATGATTATCAGAGCGGGCAATTGTATAGGTGTGTGTTTCGTTAGCGAGCGGTGAGTTTAAGTGCGTTGTTCAGTTGTGATTGTCACGAGCGAAAATGAATAAATATTCAACAGATATTCGAGTGTTTATTGTGCTCGAAATGCCAAAAAGATGTTAAGGCAGTGCAACGGGCATGGAAGGAGGAGTTTCACAACTAGAACTGGCCGGACAAAAGGATTGCAATCCACACGATTGACAGCGAAGTCTGTTCACGAGTGATGGATGGATTCCAGAACCACCTTACTGCTGTCCTTGTTAAAGAAGGCGGTCACTTCGAATTCCTTTATCAATAATTGCCTACTATGTAATTTCAATATATATAATTAAAATCTTTTCACCACTCTTATTTGTTTTAACATTACCGGCTGGACCACCCTGTACAACATTTCTATGCTATCAGTAGGGTTGCCATACGTCGGGTATATCCGGGACTGTCACCGTATTTCACTACTTAGTCCCGTATTACTATTTGTCCCGGTTCTGCCGTTTTCCCCCTAATCTTAGTCAGTGGAGACAATTGAAGCAATTTTGATTTGTCATAATAATTTTAAAATGACTTGCGTCCAATTTTATAATTATGTGAAAGAAGAAAATGATATAATTAAGAAAGTAAAATCAACTTTAAAATATGACTGGGCTAAAAAAAGATTAGCCTAAATTTTTTTTTACTCTATATGTTTATTTTATTAAATTGCTAAAAAAATTGATTTTTTTTTTCGGAATAAAATAAACCATTACCTACCTGCTTTTTTCATGTTTTATTTATTCAGCACTTAGACGTCCCGCATCAATGCTTGGCAATTATGGCAACCCTTGCTATCATGGCAGTGTTAGTGCAAAACATGGACTTAGTTCACTTTAATTCTCAATTCTCCAAATATCAACTAGTCATTAATAAAGTGTTATAACTGTTGTAATCTTTTGCATGTCAACACGTTACATATTTCTGAACACTAATATGTTTTGTTGCGTGTATTATATTAATGAGAGAATTGTGGCCATGAAAAAAAATTATTGCTTCTACTATGAGATCTCGTGTGCTTTTCAAATCTACTTTTGCTACTGAAATATTGCCCAGGAAAAATTTAAAATTCAAGGAATAAACTTCCTATTGTAATGATTAAATCGAACATCTTTTAATAGACTTTTAATAATATGCCGTGCGTTTAACCAATGGGAATTTCGCTTCCTACAGTCTTTAGTGCTGATTAAAAAGTTGTTTGATTCTATTATCATATTGTTGAAGCAAGAAGTGTTTCAGAAAGCAGTAAACATTTTCATGTATCACGAAATTAGTAACGCTTCGAGTGATTTTTACAATATGTGCGTGCCATGCCTGTGAAGAATCATCAGAGGTTATTAGATGCTAAGGTATTCTCTTTATTTTTAAATGCGAGTTCAAATCATTTTTTTTTTCTTTCGGTTCGATCAGATTTAGAAGTTCATTTCATTGGTTAGCAATAAGTATTATTCAATCATATTTATCAGCCTCTAGGCTCAAAGTCTTGATATAAGGC
Organism: Araneus ventricosus; assembly: GCA_013235015.1. Taxonomy (NCBI): domain Eukaryota; kingdom Metazoa; phylum Arthropoda; class Arachnida; order Araneae; family Araneidae; genus Araneus; species Araneus ventricosus. The sequence continues at coordinate 56,951 of BGPR01002336.1, forward strand.
AGGGGTGATTGTGGCTTTATGAAAAAAGTACTTGAAATTTTAGCGGGAAAATTATGTGCAGGGAACGGATATGTATTCATTCATTAAATCGCAGATTCAACTTTTGCATGCAATTTTTAATATTGTTTTTTTACATAAGAAATTGATTTAATTTGTTTTGTCTTAGTTCATGAGTTCTCAATAACATTCTATAACACACGTGAAAAGAAACCATCAAAATTGATAACAAAACAATATTAAAAATATAATAACATTTTGTATGAATAGCATTAATTAATATATATATAAATTCTTATGGGACCATTTTTAAGTGAGGTAGTTATTCTTAGTTATGGTATGGCATTATCTAAAAAATTCATTTGCATTATTGACTCAGCATAATCTAAAGTAAATTTTCCATAGTATGGATTATAATTTTTGTATATATAATCCATAGTAGAAGTCGAAATTGCGTAGAATCTACGGAGAATCCATAGTAGTTTGAGTCTTTGGCACTCTTAAGTTTAAAAAAATGGATTTATCAGAAAATACCGGGGTATTAAGGATGAAGAAAATACCGGAACACAATCACCCCTGGAAAGTTAACAGACGATTTTTGTGTCTTTGTCGAGAATTAAAGCAAAATGTCCCATTTTTTATGCACTTGACTTTTTTCGTGTTAGTGAAGAATGAAATCTTGTAATCAATTTTTCATTCACTTCCCGATATGCTAGAGTTTTAAAATTTTGTACACTCGTTTCTTCTTGATGACAATATACTATTTAATTTTTTTTAAATTGTCAATTAGTTGAATAATTTAATTAAATTTGATTCCATTCGAATGACGCCACCTGGTAATGAATATGAGAAAAAAATTGATTTTAGGATTTCATAATTACTAATACAATAGCTCAGATCCTCCGGTAACGCTCTGACGTCACCAACAATAAAATTCGCGCCATAGCACTACGAGGCGTTAAACAGCATTATTTCATTGTTAGAGAACCTAAATTTCAGTAATTTTAAATTTAAAAGAGTAATTGTCGTTCTAATTTCAAATTTAATAGCTCTAAAATAGTGAAATAAAATTTTCTATCGATTGATATAAAATTTATCTCGCTATGATCAATAGTCCCCGAGAAATTTTAAATTATATTAATCCTATATTTCAAATTAATTTCCGCTTTTTAATAGAAAGTAGTAAATTACGTCAGTGGTATATCATGCGCGTGATATAGTTTGGACGCCAAATTGTATCTGAATGCAATCGTGGCGATATTGTTTTCTTGCCAAGAATTAAATTTGCCACCAGTGACATGAATCTACCATTCGTTCTCAACCGCCGTGAGTTCCAATTAATTCCAGCTTACACGATGACTATCAACCAATCGCAGGAGAAAACTTTCGATCATGTTTGAATTTACCTCGATGAGCCCGTCTTTTCACATAGATAACTCTATGTTGCACTTTCAAGGTCTAGGATTACCAATCACGTTAAAATTTACACAAAGATATCTGAAGTACAAGGAAAATTATTAAACAACGAAAAATACTTAACACGGAATGTTGTTTACCAAGAGGATTTTTGAATAAAGAAATATTTAAATAATATGTAAATAAAAAATATATTTCCTGTCATAAAATTTATGTTTATTTTATTTGTTTTCAATCAATGTTAAACATTTATCTTGCATATATATCTATTTAAACACGTCAAATTTAAAGGGAAATCTCTCGAATGAAAAGGCAATTTGCACCCGTCAAGCCATGACGGGTGATTTTCTAGTTTTTATGATAATGAATAAAAAATAAAAATAAAAAATAGGAAATAATTTTTAAAACAATTCTACTTTTAGTACACTTATAAAAGTGTGTTTTCAAAATCTGCTTGCGTTAACCAATTAAACCCCGATTTTTTAAAAATTGATTTAAAAGTATTTTTTTGACTTGCATTACTTGAATAAAAATGGAAAAAATACTTTTAAAAATCGTATTTTGTTTCAGGTATGGTTTATGGCTAATAAACAGTTTGTTACCAATTGGCAACACTGGGCATTATTTCAGAAAAAACTTTCCTTGATAAAATTCTATATTATTAAACACACATGAATTTTAATAACTAATAATAGGAATAAGTAGGATTGCTGTACGTTCCGTATACAGGGACTGTCACCATATTTCAGACAAGTATATCATTTCAAAGCAAATTGTAAATAACTGGAAACCCAAAAAGAGGCCGTATGTTCCCTGATCTAGATCAAAGCTTTTCCAAACTTCTTTCACTGGCGAACTTTTTTCGCATGCAAAGAAATGGGCTAGACGAATGAAATCTGGTATGTGGTCTTACAAGCGTCATCGTCTAAACTTAGGGTTACCATACGTCCCGTATATACGTCACCGTATTTCACTACTCAGTTCCGTATTATTTGTCCCGTTTTCTCCCTTATATTGATCATATGTAATATAGCTATACGAATACGTATTTGCCATTCCAGCCTACAATGCAAATGTGAAGAGAGTATTTTCCCTAATGTCAACTCAATAGTCGGACGAAAGAAACAGGTTGTCAGTGGAGACAAATGAAGCAATTTTGATTTGTCGTTGTAATTTTAAAATGACTTACCCCCAATATTATAATTATGCGAAAGAAGAAAATGATAAAATTAAGAAACAGATATACCAATAAAGCCAAAATTAGAAAAAAGAAGATAATACAAGCAACCCTAGAGTAATTTGAAGTAAACGAAAAGCAAACAACAAAACAAGGAATCCATCTTAGCCCTTGAAAAAGTGAACTAGAATGGATTCCTTGTTTTGTTGTTTGCTTTTCGTTTACTTCAAATTACTATCTTAGCCTTTGAAAAAGTGAGCTAAGATGGATTCCTTCTTTTTTTAATTTTGTCTTTATTGGTATATCTGTCTATTGTTCTCTGTTTTTTGTTTTGCTGCTGCAATGGCGCGCATCTTAAACATTGTCGTAATTTTTCTAACTTCATTTCTTTTTACAATTAATTTCTTTTATTCTTTTCATTTTATTGTATGATAATAAAAAAAAAATTTTTCTTCTTCCAGTTTTAAATTTTGCTTTCTTTTATAAATAACTTAATTTTTTTTTAAATTTTGCTTTATTTTTTCTTATTGATTGTTTGCATACTATAAAATTAAGAAAGTAATATCAACCTTAAAATATGACTGGCCTAAAAAGGATTAGCCTAGCATCTTTTTTTTCATTATTCTAGTGCTCATTTTACATTGCTTAAACTTTATTGATTTTTTATCAGAGTAGAATAAACCATTACCTACTCCCTTTTCTTATGTTTTGTTTATTTAGCACTTAGATGTCTCGTATCAATGCTTGGCAATTATGGCAACCCTTATGATAAGGAATTTCCTTCAATATCGTAGAATAAAACGCGGTATTCTCAAGCGTACAAACAAAGCAAAAAAGATGCAGCCTCACATGAAGAACATCAATTTATTTTTATTTTCTTATCAGCACTAGGCTGCCATCCATATGTTGTAAATTGATTTAATAAAACTTTCATTATGTATTCTATTGGCAACAATAGGCATTAGAACTTCAGTCTTATTCTCAAGAATTTTAGAGGACAAAATTGGATATGATGCTTAATGGCAACATTGGGCATTTAAGGGTTAAATTTATTACTCTCTTGTATATGAAATATAAAAAAAGAAATAACTAATGTAATCTTCAAGAAATCGGACTTCTAGTGTCTGATGAATCTCCATGTTTTAAATATGCTTGAATTTGAAAGATATATTTTTAGAATTACGTGTGCGAGCTAACTAACGAACTATGAACGGGCTAAACGAATAAAATTTGGTATGCGATTTTTTCACTTGTATGTGTAATGTGTAGCTTTCTATCTGCAGGAAGTCTATCTGTCTCTCGCGCGTATGTGAATACGATAACTGAAAAAGACAACAGATTAGGTAGATGAATATGGCTTTATCATGAGAACTGTAGATCTGCATCAGATTTTGGGCAAAATCCGTCAGAGGTTAGACTGTTTATTTGTTCGTCTGTCAGTTCGTATGTGAACACTGCAACTCAAAAACACAACAAGGAAGATTAATGAAATTTGGCATGTGTCGTTGACACTAAAATTGTATATCTATGTTAAATTTGGGTCTCAAATTGAATAATCAGAATATCTGGTCATGAAATCTTTCATTGCTGTTCTTTGTTTATTGTTCTACCAACCACCAAGAAGCTTACGCATCATCACTTTCTTCTCATCCTCGTACTTGAGATAGTCGCCGACGGATCTCATTTAGTCAGAAAAAGTATTTTGGGGGGTTTCATCTCATAAATAATTTCATTTGTTTTCGTTATTTTCCAAAAATTAATTACATTCTCTATAGTGACAGACGAAATTACCACTATTTTGGACTTGTAATCAACTGTCT
>BGPR01002336.1:61370-82200 GCA_013235015.1 Araneus ventricosus
TCTGTTTAAATTAGAACTTTTTGTTTTGTTATCTTCCAAAAATTAATGACATTCCATATAGTGACATATAAAATCGCCACTATTTTAGACTTGCATGCAAGTGTCTCCGAAAATTGGGAGGAAACTTCCTATAAGAAATGAAATATCCAAATCTTTTTGAATTGGAATCCACGACTGACCCAGAGACGAATCATCGGCGGTCTAATTTTTCATATTTTTGTTAAAGTCTGTCCTTCATCGTAGGTCAAAGACGATCGGAACATCAACAAATTTCTCGTTAATTGACGGACGAATCCACCAGCCAGATTAGAAGTGTTAAGTGTGCGCACGTGTGGTGTTTCAGACAAACGTTAAGCGCGCTTATCGGAAATTACGTTCTGCTCGACAGACATGGCCGGACATTATCAGATTGCCCGACAAATATGGGAGGAATTCGCTTAACAAGAAGACACAGCTCATTTTTTTTTTCGCGAATATCGGCTGTTTTTTTCATCTAAGGATTGAGAATCCCCCTTTTTAATTATCGCGTAGAACCGCATACCAAAAGATGACGAACTTTCGATATCTTAGCACACCGTTGCTCTCCGATAAGCTATTTTTGAGTCTGTTTTAAATTTGAGAGAGATTGAATTGCAATTTTTTTATCTCTTTTTTATCGTTGTGTCAGTTGTTGACGCTAAGCAGGCTAAGTATGTGCCTGTGTGAGAAATTTATCGTTACTGGACGTTGATTAGCTTCTGCAATGGGCCACTTTTGCATTCTCACGTAAAATACTGGGAATTTTGAAGATCAGCACAAAGCAGAATACGGGTTATACATCCTCATAAACAACAACAGCAATTTCTTAGAAAGCTGGAAGTTTGTTCCCAATATTGGGCTGCTGAAATAGAAGACTTTAAAACTTGAGTGAAGTAATCAATTCTTGCTCTAGTCACACAGCTATAACGCGCGCTCCAATTTAAAACTAAAATCAAGGTTGCCAGATCAGAATGCCAAAATAAGGCCAAACTTACTTGAAAATAAGGCCAAAAAAGACCTAATTTTGACTTCTTGATTGAAGCACTTAACTTCTGTTAAATTATCATTTGATAAGAACTTATTTCATGAAAAAGAATCTCGCTAACTACATTAATATAAAAATTACATTAATAATTAACTACATTAATATTCTGTGAAATAAAATTAAAAACTCCTCCCTAAAATGCTTTAACAATGAAATTCAATTTTCGTCAGTGCTAAATGAAATACACTCATGTCCATAAATTAAGGATAATTCAGAATCACACAAAAATTGAACTCTAAAAAAAAATTTAACCTGTAGAATTATCACACACATCTTGAAGAAGAATATGCAAATTACAGGAAACCACCAGCTGGAGCGGATAGTACGTCACAATGACGAGAGTGTAAGAGAGGGGTATATAAAGAATGGTGGCAAAGAAGTAAAATTGTTCACAAGCGCTTTAAAAGCCTTTCAGTGCAATAACCGCATAGTTATGGCACAAAGGAAGCATTTGGATGATTTTTTACGTGGTAGAATTATCGGACGACTGGAATGTGGACGTACCCAGCTGAAAGTATCCGAGGAACTTGGAATTGCCCAGAGTGTCATCTCCAGGCTTTGGCAACGATTCCAAGATGATGGTAATGTGAGTAGTTGTTACAGCACAGGTCGCCCCCGAGTTACAACGCCGAATGAGGACCGTTATTTGGCAGTTACTGCCAAAAGAAACAGACGGAGCACAGCATCAGACCTGTCTCGTCAGCTCTCTTCAGCTACCGGTACGACAGTTTCAAGGCAGACCGTGTACAGACGCTTAGGGCACATTGGTCTATATGCTCGTAGGCCTGTCAGATATGTTCCACTTACCGCAACTCACTGTCGCCTGCGATTAGCCTGGAGTAGAGAGCATGCATTGTGGACACCGCAACAGTGGTCTTGTGTGATGTTTTCCGACGAGTCTAGGTTTAGTGTGCAGTCTGATTCTCGCCGGACTTTCATATGGACAGCGCCAGGTACCCGTTACCACCAAGAGAACACCATTGAACGAAACCGTTGCGGTGGTGCAGGATGGCTCGTTTGGGGAGGAATTATTCTTGGTTCCAGAACTGACCTGCATGTTCAGAGTGTAACGATGACAGGCTACATCTATCGGGATGTCATTCTGGAACAACATGTACGTTTGTTTCGGGGCGCCATGGGTGCTGAATTTCTGTTTATGGATGACAACGCCCGTCCTCACCGTGCAAACACTGTCGACGAATGCCTTCAATCGGAGGATATCACCTGTATGGATTGGCCAGCATACTCACCGGACTTGAATCCAATAGAGCATGTGTGGGATATGCTTGGCCGACGAATTGCAGCCCGTCAACCCCCTCCCACCTGTCTACCGGAACTTCGGAGGGAATTGCTTGATGAGTGGTGTAATATTCCCCAAGATCAGATTGATAATTTGATACTCAGCATGCCTAGGCGTTGTAAGGCCTGTATTGCATCGTCCGGGAGACATACTCCGTATTACCCATCATACTAACCATGTTATACTGTTTTTTGTAAATAGGTTCTTTTTTGAAATTTGCTCCAGGGAGTAAAAATCGCAATTTTTATTAATTATGTCAAACATATAGCATCTTTTTTGCTCTTTACCTTTTGGTTAATAAATAGACTTTACAAATAAGTCAAATTTGTTTTGCTTCTGTCTCTTTCTTTGCCTGAACTTCATTATCCTTAATTTATAGACATGAGTGTATTAAGCTATCTCAGCTCGTGAGTTAAAAATAGTTTAATTGTTATTATATGTATACAATTTGATTAGATATTTATAAAACACAATTTTGTACTGATAACAAATAACTGAAAGCAAAAAATATGATTTAATATAAATTTAATAGATTCCAAACTCGTGATAAATAGCTAAGAGTTTTTTTTAAATAAACCCTTCAAAATTGCCCTTCTTTTAGTTTGCATTGTTGTTTACTTTATGAAACTCGTATCCAAACATAACTCACCCTAGAGATATTCTGGCAATCAATGCCCATGAGTGTGTTCACATGCGCACAAACAGTAAAATTATAGATCACTATTAAATTTCGAAATCAGTCTATTAAGGGAGGAATACTAAAATACACATTTGGTTCTCTGCGCAATACTACGAAGCTAAATACAAAACACGATGCATGTATAAAGTAGGGAGGGTATAAAGCCGCTGGCTCTTATACAAAAGCAAATTCTATATTACTAAAACCTTGTAAGTTGTATTTACTTAACTTTTTACACATCTCCGTTAGCAATAGTTTATAACAGAATAGAGAACTCCATAGCAATGGTTTATAACAGAATAGAGAACTCCATAGCAATGGTTTATAACAGAAAGAGATAATTAAATATTCTACTTCATGCTTCGCTATGTATATAGAAAAGATGTTGGATAAAAGTGAATAGAAATTCAAATATGCATAGCTTAGCAGCAATTACTGTGTTTCAAATAATTTCAAAGAAAGAGAAATAACTGATTTTTCGTAGGCGGCAGTGCTTAAAAATGTATTCAATTCTGAAAAAGTATCAAATAAAATCAGTCATCTGAAGGCTCAGTGTAATTGAATTTTTAATAAATATTTAGAATTATTCCTTCCTGTTGAATTTTAAATTCTCCGAAGAAGCAATCTTTAACAGCTTAATAAATTTTTCTTTGAGCTTTATTCATTGCAGTTTTTATACGTTTTCTACTTTTTCCTTCTGACTTCAAAGAAAATAGTTCTTCGAAATTGAAAATAAAGTTTCAAATACATTTGATTAAACCTGTCTTTCTTCATAAACAATTCTGAAACCAACCAACTATAGCAAGTGCATTTAATTGAAAATTCTATAAATGATTTAAAATCGAAACTAAAAAGGGTAACTTATAGTTAATTGGATGGAAACACTAAGTGTGTTGTATTCTAATCATGCAATCCTATAAATTATAGTCTAAATTCAGATGAATCACTTAACTAAATTGCTCGAGAATCATTCAAGCGTTAAATTATCTTATTTTTAAACTTTTTAACTGAAATTAAGTTATTCATGGACGTTATAATTCGATACGAAAAATACCTCTTCCCAAAGGCGGACTTGTTCCAAAATTTGATACAATCTACAATATTGATGCAAACGCCATGAGCCAAATTTAATTCTCTAGATCTGAGTTTTTGAGTTATCTTTTTCACAAACGGTTAAGAGACAGACAGACAGTTTACTTAGGAACAGAGTTTGCCCAAAATTTGGTACAAAACTGCAATTTTGGTGTGAAGACCACATACCAAATTTCACTCATCTTGTTCATTTTGCTATTAAGCTATCGTGTTCACAGACAAAGAGACGTAATTCCAAAAATAGTTTTTTTCTGAAGTTTAGTTTTTCACGAAGGTCTAGGATTTAGTGATACATATTGGCTTAACAATAGTTGGGCATGGGATGGGGTACAAATAACGTGGTCATTTATTTTTTCCCTCAAAACGAGACATTACAAATTTATAGACAACAGTATGTATATTCAAGGAAACGCACATTTCTTCAGTTTTTATTTATTAATGGAAAGAACAGGAACGAACACGTGGAAATAAATAATTTATGTTATCTCGTATTTTTTCTGAACTAATTTTTATTCCAGTTGATTTGGTGATGGTTTTAAAATAGAAAGGAATTCTTAACATAATTTTTTAAAATTTACTTTGGTAATTAACGTTGCTTTATGAAATGCGGTTTGCAGCTGAGTTTTTCGCTCGTCTACAATTAATACTTAAAAGAAAAGTGTCGGGTAGACAATGTATTCAATAATTATATGAAAGTTCGCATGATTCAAATGACGGGTTCGAAAGCGTTTTAATAATTCCACACGACGACTTTCAATTGAAAAAATCCCAGTGTTTCATTCTGCCACTTTTTGATGTATCATGTAGTTGGAAATTGGTGCGAGCTAGTAGGCTGACGCAAGCCCCGTCATCGCAGCGTTACTAGACAGAGCGCCGCCCCATGCCTGATGCCATTACGGCAACCGAACCGGTTGGATGGACATGAGACGGAAGAAACTAACCAAACCCCCCATGGGGCCCTGAGGCCCCATGAACAACTGTATTGAATGAAGGAAAAGAAATACAGACATATTATGCATTTAAATAATAATACAGTTAAGGTTGTTCACAGATGGTTTACAAACCGTTTACAGGTGCAGCCTCTGTAAACATTCGTGTGAGGCCGTTCTAGACGATTCAGGTGTTTCTGGTACAGATTGGAAATCCTGTGTATTATTTTGTGAGGTGCTGGATTATATGATGAGGAAAAACAAACACAAGAAGAAAAAGAAATATATGTATACATATTTACAAAAGGTTTTGGAATATGTGATTGGTCAAAAAGATTTTGATTGTTGCTTTTATAGTCTTTGAGGAATAAGTACTCCACTCTAGCAGTGTTACTAGATGTCACCGTGGGTTGCTCTCTTTCTGAAAACGGGTATTTCGGCGTCCCGAAGCTGCGTTTGGAGACAACGGGACAGGCTACATAAAACGGGACGGTTCTGTTCAAAGCGGGACGGATGGTCACATTAGGTATAGATGTCCCGGGTGCCAGTCTTAAGGGGCGACTTGGAGACAAAATACGAGTGCGTTTATGTCAATTCTTAAAGCAAAATATGAAGAGGGGTGCGAAATAATATCACCACGCCCCGGGCCCATTCACCCTTGCTACGCCACTGAGGCGCGAAAATATCAATTTATGCCCGGTCTTACTTGCCCTCGCTACGCCACTGAGGCGCGAAAATATCACTTGGTTCCCAGTTTTACTTACCCTCGCTACGCCACTGGGGCGCGAAAATATCAAGTTATGCCAGGTTTTACTTACCCTCGCTACACCACTGGATGCTGACTAGACAACGGAGGGAGAGGGTAGCCTATTTTAGCCCGCGAGGACGCGGAAGGGGTGTCCGACACCCCACCCCACGTAAAATGTGAAAAATGCTGACTTCTGTTCAATTGAAATGAGTCAAATTCACGCTACCTGCCTTTAAGGTAACATTCAACAGACGGAACGTGTTTCAAGAAAAATTCTTTTATTTTTTATTGGAAACACACCGTAGCTCGTCCTCCCGTCAGCTTTCTTTGTTCAATTGAATGTTAGTATTAGGGGCAGGAAAATACTGTTGTCTCGCTATTTAAGTTTTAGTGCAGAAACAAGTGGATTCAAGAACATTCTATATTTCTAAAATCAGGTTTTTGCGGGTACAAGACTTTTAAACTGGATAATACTGTAAGTGAAGATGCCAAGAGATTGATGCAGAAGTTATATTATTCTGGACGTAATGTTACTGTAGTCAGCTGGTACATGCCTTATCCGCTTTCACAGAAAACTATTAAGGGAAAATCTTAAAATTGTAGAAACTGTTCTGAAAAATAAAAGTGTATTACGCCCTAAATTTATTGGATCTAAAGATAAAGCCCATCAGAATTCTTATTTGAACTTCTAAAGAAAAAAAAACTGTTTTCCTGTGTACCTAAGAAAATTAGAAGCAGTATTTTCCCGTAAAATTGTATAACGATTATTATATTGATGATTCTTCACTATAAAAGGAAAAAATTGAAAACGTGTATGCAAGAAATATTCTTTTCTTATGTGCTCGCAATGCTCTGAAAAATGTAATGAATTATTTACTAAATTTTTCGTCTAAAAATTTGTTCTTGCCTAACTAGAACTGTTTAAATGAATCATTTGGAACAGATATAGCTTAAAAATGTTACTACTTTTGTTTAAATAGCGAAATAACGAATTGGGGTGTTGCACACCCCTTTGCGCGTCTTCGCGTTATTCTTCGTACCGCGCGTCCTTCCGGCGTCTTCCAGTGCAAGCGTTTTCTGCTTGCAGTGGCGCAGTAAATGAGAAGCAAGAGGTGTATGGAAAAGACGGGGAGTCAGTCTTAGAGGACAGTGTAGACAAAATATTGCGTTTTTGTGATTTTTTTAAGCTAAATAACATGTTGGGAAAAAATTAATATTATGGCCCCGGCGCCACTTACCTTCGGTACGCCACTGGGGATGTAACAAAATCTCGATATTGAATTTTATGGCAAATGCAATATCTTCCTTCTGTATACTTCATATACAAGGTATAAAAGTAAAGAAAGAAGTAGAACAAAAACGAGGAAAAATAAACCGCGACCTAAATATTTTGCAACTTCCTTTCGAAGTTTCTTAAGCGCTTGAAGGTCGTCCGTCGATAGCTCAGTTGGCAGAGCGGTGGACTGTAGTGGGTATTCGCCGAAATCCATAGGTCGCTGGTTCGACTCCGGCTCGACGGAAAGTTCTTTTTGTTGAAAGATCGTAAACAGAAAAGCTAATAAAACTTAAATGTTAGTGATAATCTGAGATATGTCCTAATTATTTATTTAATGAGCTTGGGATACACAAAAGCTTTTTGTATATATTTTTCATCAATTCCTAGAAGTTAAATAAATAATTTTAAAATAGTCTTAATTTATCTAAAGGAAAACTAGTTGGTAATCCTATCGAAAAACGTAGAATATTAATCATTAACAATGTTAAATACAGTCAACCTTCTTACAATACGACATTCAGCAAACATGGTTTCTATATAACATGGTATAAAAATTGCGACAAAACTGGTACAAAAGGGCATTCTAAAAGTACGATTTTCGCCTAACAAGGTGCGAAAATTGCAATAAACCTTCTACAATAGGACATTCTAATTCTACGGTTTTCATACGATAAGGCGTAATAATTGCGACAAACCTTCTTAGGGTATTCTAACAATACGTTTCTCATACAGTGCGCTGCGCAAACTGCAATAAAACTCCATTATGGGTTTCTAACAATATATTTCTATATGGCACGATGCAAAAATGTGACAAACATCAAACTGGCTTTTCTTACAATACGGTTTCCGTATAATACGGCACAAAAATTACGACGTACCTCAGTAGCAGCGGTTGGGAGTCATAAATAGGGGGTGGATTTAAAGACAACTAAAAGTACTGGGATGAATAGGGAGCACATAGTAAAATTTTTTACAAAATGGTAAGTTTGGGATGCTCTGAGCAAATTGGGACAGAGGATTAAAATTTAACAGTTGAAAGTTGACAAATAAAATAAAAATTTAATTTTTTCGCAAAAAGTGAGGGGCCGACCGCCCCCCTACTCATCCCCACTGCCGAACCTCCTACAATACGGAATTCTAACAACACTCTTACAGCGGTTTTGATACAAGAATAAATTAATTACGTTCTTGAGAGTTGATTTTATAAATAAAAATAATTATTCGACACATTTAGATAGATTAGAATAGTTTGATTACCATAAAAACTTAATTATTTTGATTTCTTGTATCTTGAAATAAAGATACAAATTTTTCACTGTAAGAAATTAACAAACAACTTATATAAATCTGTAAATAGAAACTAGTTTATAGATGAATGTTAGTTAATTTAATCACAATTACCAACTACTGCGCAACAATTATACTGAATTTTTTTTTAATTTGAAAGGGTGAAATTCAGCATTGTCTAGTTAGTGATTATTAGGAGTATCAGAAGTATAGAAGGGTAAAAAATAAATTTTTGGGGGCTGTTTGAAAATATTTTATCTCTTTTTAGTTCTTTAAATCTTAAGGAGAAAGATACAAAAATATTAACTTCTTTTCTAGTTCAATTGGAAAAAAAGCATTTGGCTTTGTTTTGTACTAAATTATTATAATAAGAGGTTATAATTATTATTTTTAGCAGTCTTTTTACGAATCGTTGAGTTGATTTTCTCTTTTTATATAACTGGGCTAAACACGAAAAAAGAATTTCTTCGAATACACTAAAAGTTTCGAGTTTAATATCGAAATGTATATTCTCCTAAAAGTGTAGCATTCTGTTTATTTATCGAATAATTTTCTACATAGATAGGAGCATTACTTCCAAAACAAAACGTCCATATCAGCGACAAATAAAAGCTTAAAATCCAGATATTTCTCAGATAAGCATTTGACATTTTTCGTGTTCTTCCTTTCTTTCTTTTTTTCTTTAATACGGAAACAATTTTCTAGAATCCGACCAAAATATTGCGAAGCCAACCTCGTATCAGATCCATTTTGACATTTCTGAAAACATAATCATGAAAAATATCGCCCTTTTTGCTGCACATTTTTTTTTCTCCTTGTGAAGGTAGAACCAGTATCCGACCCAGGCCGATAGAGATGAGTTGTTTAACGTCTTCTTCCCAAGAATTAGGAGGTAAACGAAACCAACTTCCGACAGGTGAAGTTGGCAAACTTAAAGAACCGGCTACCTGCCAAGACGAACAAAGTAATATCTGTATTCACCTCACAGAAGGAGACGTCCAAATATCTTCTCTTTCCTTTGTTCCCGTCTCTTTGTTTTTCTTTTATTTCCTCCCGTCTTCCTAAACGGAACGCTGAAAGAAAAGTTACATAATCATATGAAACTAGTTATTAGCAACAAAAAGTTACATATCTGTAAAGGTGCTTAGTTAACTTCTTTATGTTGTCTAACAACGTCTGCTATTTTAAAAACCAGCGGGGGTTTTCTAACCTCATCTTTCTCATATGCTTACACAATGCAGGGTTACCATAATTTTTTAAATTGAAATCCGGACACACCGGGGGGTTGAATGGTCTTGGGAGGGTCGAAGTATAGTATAAAATTCTACTAGCTGCCTCCCGACGACCCTATTTTATAACATTAGCGCAGAGTTTCAGGAAATGAAGGGAAAAAATTCAGACTTCAGAAGATACAATCTTTATTAATGTTTGGTAATTCACAATTATATTAATGAAAAACAGAATTAAAATAAAATTGCTAAAGCTTTTTAATTTTCAGTTCGAACTCGTCCCTGGGTAAGCTGACTCATCCACTTTCTCATTAACAATGGATGTAAACAATGTATACAAAGAATTTTCTTTCGTTGGCAGATTGACATCAGATTTTCTCTATTCCAACCGTTATTGTTAGGAGATATGGTGCGTGCGTGATGTAACATAACTTGTAATTGGCGAATGTTCACGTATCTATACTTATAAAAGTCAATGTTTGTGTGTGTGCGATGTCCAGACGAATCTATAGCACTTACAGCCATGAAATTTGGCACACAGGTAGTCGTAATAGTGACACAATGCACCGCGAAGCCGGAATTTTAAAATTCAATATAGAAACTTTTTATTTAATTTTTTGTGTTGTTTTGGGTCCTTTTTGACACGTTTACGACTGTAGTATCTTTTCTAATGATCGTTGAAAAACAATCAATGCACCATCGGATAGAACAAACAATTTTCTTTCTAATGAAGTTTGTTTTGAGCTTCAAATGTAAATCACTGAATTTTGAGAATTTTTTAAAAAATAGTCAGTTTTGCCATCGAAATTTGATTTTTGTTTTTAAATTTGCTGCGTCCAACGTTCTAATAACGCTATTATTTTCAATTTTTTTCAGATTATAACTGGAACGGTTCTGTCGTATTTAAAACAAGAACGGTTAAAATATCTTGGTCAGTTGAAAGATATTTTTGTCTACCGAGCTCCCTCCCGCGACGCTTTTCTGGAACGTTGTAGGCAATTTCATTGGCTGGCGGTGCAGAGCGCAGGTGACGTCATAACCTTCAACTGAATGGCCTCGATTATGATTTTCGGCAGTGTCTCAACGTGTTTTTGTCTCGCATATTTTATTTACTTTATAATAATCATTTTAATGTTGCAATTTTTTAATATTGTTTCGGATTAACGTACTCTGTATTTTCCACAGTTGAAATGTCATTACCGCGAAGAAAAATAAGCGGGAAAATCAATAATGTGTATCTTTTATTTTATTTTCAGAACTTTTTCATGCCATTGTGAGCAGTTTTTTTTTCTTTCTTTTTTTCATTTTGTTGAAGTCCTGATTCCACGGGCAACGCCGTGCGCAAACTGCTAGTTTAAATTAAATAAATGTGATGCATGGAGTAACCATCTCGATCTCTGGATCTGAATCCCACCGAACATGTATAGGAACCTCCCGGGAGACGTATTACGCTAAATCCTACTTCTTCTAAGTCTCATCTAGTCTTAGTCTTACTTCTGAAACAGTTGCTTTGCTTAGAGCAACTCTGCAAGAACAATGGCTTACGCTTCCTTCTCTTCAGATACCCAAAATCATCTCTAAAGGTGACATCGTCATATTGCTGCTAGATGTGATTATGCTCCATGTAGAATTTTCTTATACTAAATAGACATTTCTTATACTAAACTGACACAACCTGTTTGACAATTCCATATATATGCTAATTTCTAAAGCAGGACATTCACGGCGACACCGTTTAACACCATTTGGAGCACCTCGAACCAAAACTCGGCGTCAATGCTTATATCCGACTGGAATTGGACTATTGTGGTAGAAGAGTTTGGAAATGCAACTTCGTTCGCTTTCCATTCGGCCATAAAACTGAAATACGATCCTAGAGAAGGGAAGCCATGTTCTCTCACAAAAGCGAAAGCCACAAAATGGGGAAGGAAAGCTCTCTCGGGAAAACCGGAGAGAGGTAGGCACAGTAGCCCTAGTACAGTTTGCATGGGCTGATGTGGAGTGATGCGCTCCAAATGGACTGGAACACTCCCCTCGTGAATGTCCAGCTGAGAGCATAATAATTGTAAGGTAATTCTTGTTTTCATGTTACCATATTGTACAGGGTCGCAGAGAGCCGAGCTGAGCCTCAGGGCAAAGCACTGGCATGCAAAGTAAGTACTGTACATACAAAGTACTGGCCTCCCTACTCTTGAAAAAAAATCACCTACAAACGGTAAATAAACAAGATTCAATGAGCAACGACCATATGATGCTGGTACTTGACTTCTGACTAAGCAGTTACTAGGTAGGGTGTGAGCCTTGTGAGTCGCTACTTGAAATCTGGCCTCTCCCTCGCGAATTGTGACTATAGTGATTAATTAGCGGACGGAAGTCTTTCTTCTGGGTGGACCGGTCACGTCTCGCATTGTTACGATAATCTGACTTCATACCACCTTCGGAAATTTCGATTAATATAATGAGAATGTGCGAGTTTGATATTCAAAGAATCGCGATGATCAAGGTGATCCAGACCACTACAGTGACCTAAGAGATCTCCTTATCGCTAGGTCACGCCACTCGCAACAGTCTGCCCAATGACAAAACCCTTTCATTTCATGAAACCCTGTGCTGAAAACCTTTCGACGTGGTGTAAAAATATTGTTCAAAACAAAAGATCCGTGGCACGACTCATGAATATTATGAAAATCTTACATGAACGAAGGCATGATATCATCATTGATTAAAAAAGACTTTTCCCGCTTCCACCAGCAATTGAGACATTCACTGTAGACTTTTTCAGTATACTTTATATGTTAATTATTGTTGTTTTAATTTTATTTTCCCCCTCCTTTCTGTAACTCTTCTTTACGCTGAGAAGATTTCGTCTAATCGTAAACCTTACCTAATTGGCTCCCTCCCGGTGGATTATTAATAATAATATTCAGAGAAAATAAATGTTAAATATATTTCAACTAATACCGGGCCCCATTTCTTCTGGTATTAAGAAATATGGTTTATAAATACACACTCTTGAAAATAAAAATGTTTTTCTCTTTATCCCTGGCCTGCGGACCCCCATGTGGACCTGGACCCCGGGTATTCCGCCCCTCCTCCCCCCTCTCTTTGCGGGCATGTGCATACTCTATACCAGTGTTTTGTGCCTTTTATCATTTTCAGTAAAATCAACATTTTTGAGAGCGGTATTTTTGTAACTTTTCCTTTTATTTGTGGAAAACATTTTATTTGCAAGCTAAAATATTATGCTCTATTTCTAAAGATTAACCAACCATCAAAATCCTCAAAAATTCATTCCACGTTTGTCTAGCTTCCTGAAAGCTAGACAAACGTCTGATTTTTTAAGAAATTTTATCTCGCATCACGTTGAATTCGAGATAATTATCCACTTCGTTCTGTAGTTTTTAGTCATTGCTGAAAAGGCAGTAACTGTCATACAGATAACTGAATAATGAATCATAGGAGAATTCCATGTCAGTATTTATCATGCTGTGAAAATGACTTCTATTATCTTCTTTACTTTTAAGGTGCTAAGCGAAAGATGAAACAGTGAAAAAAAAATTGTTTCGTTGATAACGGACAAAAAATTCCTAATAAAGGAAAAAGACATCAACCTCTGCGGTTCATTCATACCTCTTGAAAAGAGATATGACTGATTACGGCAGACGATATTATTGCTGATTTGAAGAACACCGAACATCTGGTTGCTCTGAAGAACAGAATTAAAAAGAACTAAATAAAAAATAAAAAAAAACTTACACATGATTTTAGCCGTTGCTATGCGTGTAGGTGGCTGCTATTTTCAAGACAAGATGGAGGAGGTTTTGAGTGAATTATACATTTTCCGAAATAAATTTGCATTACAGGTAGAAGCAGGTATTTTCTTCGTATCGGAAGAAAGACCAGAACACTTAAAAGGTCAAAACCTTGAGCAGAATAGAAAAATAAACCTTTTTTAAAATGTTCTTTTTATGAAATGAATGTTTCAATTTGAATCTATGTGACAAAAGACATGTCTATTTTAGGTATTATTGTAAATTGAAACGTCTAGAACATCAGAAAAGAAAACAAATTCATAAAAAAATGCGATTTGTTTAAATGAAAATCTTTTGAATTGATCTTAATATAAGTAAAAGTCATTGTGGCTATGTATGTGAGTATGTGGCTATGTTCCACATCTCCTCCTAAACCAATGGACAGTTTTCAACCAAATTTTGTACACTTATTATTTAAGACAAGGGGAAGACACTTATGAAATTTTCAAAGTCCAAAAGTTAATTAGAAATTAACCGAAACCGTTTTCCCGCCATAACTTCGGAGTAAATTGTCCGACAAAAAATATTTTTATACCATCTTAAAGTTCAAACTTTTACCTTTTCAATGATACCAATTTTATTTCTGTGATATTTTTCCTTCAATTGTTATTAATTTTTTAAAGTTTAATAATTGTTAATTACGTGTAGACGATTTTGAAATAATTCAAATTTATACCTACTCCGTTGCTAGGTAGCGGTTGGACTTTGAACTAATTTACCTTTATTCCTTAAAATTTTGCTTATTTTTATAAATATCTATAATATAAAGCAGAAAATACATTTATCTGTCTGTCGGTCGGTCACAAGAACTCCTCCTAAACGGTGAACGGTAGCGACATTAAATTTACACAAGGCATTCTAGAGCATATTTCTAAGTCAACGGTGCTATTTTCAACTTTCAGAGTTAATTAGTTCTTAAAATATTTAATTAAATAACGAAAATTAGACGCTTTTAAGCCTAATGCTTAGAGATCTTTGCCAATAACTTCTAAAATATTTACTAGACAACAATTATTTTAATGCCATTTTAAAGACCAGAAAATGATCTTTTTAATGCTATTAATTCCATTGCGATGAAATGTTTTCTCTGATTGCTATAAAGGTTTAAAAATATTTTTGTAACGTGATTTCTAACAATACTTTTTATTCTTATAGAAATAAATTCAAGCCAAATTACTGTTTCGCGCGCGGGCCTTTGCCAGTGTTAAAGTTAATATAAGAAAATATTGCTTTCTTTGACCATTATCAACAAATGAGACTTTACACTTCCGGTTTCCTGTTGTCGTAGCATTTACAGCTTTTAATACGGTTACACAGTGATCCAATGACGTTAGTGAATTATTCTCTCGATGTTTTGATTAATTTCCTAAAATTTTTAACTGATCCTAATGAGTGTGTGCTAAGCCTTGAAGGCTACTTAGTCCGGTTCCTATCGTAGGAAGAGGAAAAAGGGGAAGGAAAAAAAAAGGTGTTCAAACGGTCTATCTGTCGCGAGAACTCCTCCTAAACCGTGAATAGTCTTGACACGAAATTTGCACATGCCATACTGGGGTCCGTTCTTTGATTGATTCTATTCTTTCACACTTTCAAAAAAAATTTATTTCCTAAGATATTTAATTAAATGGCGAAAATTAAGCCAATTTTCGATGTTTTATCTCAGTTTTTCGCCAATAATTTCAGAAAAATATATTGCACGTAGATTATTTACATACCATCTTAAAAGAGCAGAAAATCATCTTTATGATGATTTCAAATTAAATGTTAAGCGTTCTTTTTCTTAATTTAATAAACATTTCAAATTTATTTCATACACAATTTGTAACAATACTTTCTGTTATTGTAATTAAATTCAAACCATTGATCGTTTTATCAAATCCTTCATTCCGTATTTTTGCCATTGTGAAAGTTATGCAAATATATTGTTTTCTTTGAATGTTAACAGAAAGGCAGAAATTTTATTTAGCTTTCATATCATAACGTATACCTCTTTCAATATGTTTGCGCCACAACACAATGATGTTACTTACTCTCTTTCCGCTTCATCTAATTTTACAAATTTTTAATGATCATAATGAGTGTTTAAAATCCTTCAAGATTGTTGAGCCCACTTCCTACCGGAGGGAGAGGGCCTAAGGAGAAAACGAAAGAACACTATACGGTTTGTTCCGGTCAGTGACAAAAACACTAAAGAGAAGAGAATTATAGTCCGGATAATGGCAAAAAATAAAAGATATGAAAGAATTTCTGCTGTTGCCGTAGCAATGATGGGGAGGGGAAAATGGAGTGCGAAGGACTACAAGATTTTTGCCAGGTGATTCAAACTAAGGGGAGAAAAAGAAGAATGGGGTGGTGTTTCACTACTGGTCCAAAGGTTCAGTTAATTAACGAAAATCAACGAAAAACGCTTCGGCGTTAAACACTTTTAGTAAATTGAAAGAATTATAAGTACTTGGACTTGAAAATATTTTTATCCCGAGCAACGCCGGGCATATCAGCTATTGTAAAATAAAATGCCAGTTGCAAAGATAGTAAAACAATTATTTTAATAGTTTTTCCAACAAAACTGAATTTTTCCCTCCACAGATGCGTAAGAATAATTTCCCCAAAATACCTTGAACGCAGAAAACATTATAAATAAATACTCAGTCAATACAGATAATTAATTATTTTTAAATAAAGACATGTAAAACTAGACTTTTAAGATTTAAAATAAATTATTTTTCATGGAGGAGAAAATAAACACATCGTAAAGTTCATTTTATTTTTAGTTATGGATTCATGAGTAACTGGGAACTCATGTTTCCACTCACGCAGATTAAACAGACATTACATCTTGCTCATTTAATACTAATAAAATAATAAAAATTAACATTTAAAATTAAATATGAGTTTGGCTTAACAATAAATTTAACAAAGACAGTTTTTAAAAACACACCTTCATATATGTACAAAAAATAAGATTTTTTTTTTTCATTTTTGTTATTTTCTACTTTTTTAGTCTTTAACTTAAAATTGATTATAAAAACCATTATGGAATCTTGAAAATATTTTTAGCAAACATTAACTACCTAGTGACGCCAGGCAGCTGGAATCAAAATTTCATTCAATTAATCGATAAACTGAGTTAAATTCTGAAAATATTAAAATAGTGTATCTCAGAGGCGGCCCGAGGTAATTTTACCAACCGGGCAAGGAAACAATATGGTGCCCCCGTCCCAAGCAAAATATTTTTTTAAATTCTGTAATATCTGTGTTCTAATTATCAAACAAACTTTTAGTTTTCGAAATAAGCATGCTTTTTATTTTGGTGAGAATTTTTAAATTTCAGATGTATTTAAGATTATGTAGTGGCCTTATTGAAATTAAAATAATATATTCAAAAAATTTGTTTAAGAAATATATTACTTTATTTTAACACAGTCTTATAAATTATTTTCCAAAATTAGCTTTTCTTGCCTTTATATCTGCAAAATCTTTCCTTATCTTCTCAGTTTCAATGTTCTGCAAATCCGGATACGGTGGACAGCAGATACGTTTTAATAAGTTTCAGTTTTAAAAACTTCTGTCGCCAATAACAATAGTTACTATCCGAGTCGGAAAAAATCCTCAGTGCCATTGACCTTATTATTCAGGATCAAAGGAAGCGGTAGCAATATGAAAGTGAAACTATTTTCCCTTTTTTTCCCCGGAACTGTCATGTCTATTAAACCATTTTTCCCCATACTCACGGTTGGGCGCCACCCCGTCCTTTGGCGCCACGGGCCAAGCCTCGTGCCGCCTCTAGTGTATCTTCATCTAGAACAAACACACATGTGTGTAAAATTTCAAAACTACAGCACATCAGGAAGCGAGAGAAAAATAGATTACACAATTTCGTCCTTACAAACACGAAGGAAGTCGCAGCTGTCAACAACTCTTCGCTAGGACTCGGGGTTTATCTCTTCGCCACCCACTTGGGGAAAGGCGCTGCAAGCGAGGCTAAACAAATAGGACTTTGCCGAAATCGGGACGGTAGGCTTAGGAGGATAAAACATAAATATTTCAAGCTGGGTTTTTTTTAGCAATTTTCCAGTTAATTTCACGATATGTAATATTAGTATACAAAATATTACTGAAACCAGCGGGAGTGGTCTCCCCTAAACTTTCTCGTATACTTCTCGAAAAAGGTGCTGTTTCCCCTCCCCCCGCGTGGATGAAAAAATTCGAACCTATTGTAACCCAGGATCCAATGACTATCAGAAAATATTTAGGTAAAAATTCAAATTCGAAGAGATGCGTTCCGATTAAATGAATACCAATTTCTACTCTTTCTTGGCTCAAGGTCAATCCTTCCGCGTGCACAGATTGCTACCAAGTACGCATGCGCAAGGAGAATCGGATGAAAAAAAAGCGCCAAGCAGGAGTCAATAAATATCGTGTACAGAAGATTGCGTTCAATACGCATGCGCGTGGAGATAGCGGACCCGTTGGAGATGCGCTTATACAGACCGACAGACAGTCAACCCGTTGACGGATTTGGCCCAAAATTTTATACGGACCTACGTTCATGACGGTAAAACTGTGTACCAAATTTTATCCATCTAGCTATTCAAGTTTTTGAGTTATAGTGTTCGCATGACTTCGGACATACAGACAGACAGACTTCCCGTTGACGGATTTTGTCCAAAATTTGATAGAAACCTACAAATTATGTGCAAAGACCACATACCAAATTTCATCCCCTTAGCTCTAATAGTTTTCGAGTTATCGTGTTCACAGACAGACAGACATAATTCCAAAATTGTGTTTTTCGGGCCCAGGGAGGTCTAAAATGTGGAGATTCGTCAAAATCTCAAGTTCGAATTTTTTGACGATTACAATACTTTCTCTTTGTGTACTTCGTATACGAGAAAGTAAAAATGCGACTTGGGCATGAATAGGTTAAGGTATGATCCCTTGTCGATGTACCCGGATTTCCCCCGAAATGAAACAGATACCTACTAACAAGTTATCTATAATCAGTATTATTATCGTCAACATTTTATAAAAAATTACATTGAGAAATCATTAATACGTCAGTCTGTGAAAGGCAGTTTGATGCAGTTAAGATAGCAAATAACCGTGCCAGACAGTTCTGCCAGTGTCACCAGCAGTAAGATAAGCAGTGTCTGATTATCTGATGCTCAAGATTGCTAACAAAAGCTGAAAAACCACAAAGTTATAGTTGGTGATTTGTAAATATCGTTAAAGTTCCTAGATGGTTGAATGCTTAGTCGATAATGGATTCATGGATTGACGTCTCTGTGCCTACAGCAGTGGCGTAGTGACCGGAATGCAGGGAGGATACAGATGACCCAGGCGCTAGACTTAGGGGGTGACATTGGAAAAACACATAGTGTGTTTATGGAACATTTTTAAGTGAAACATCATGACGGGGCGAAAAATTAATACCATGCTCCGGCCTCCATTTAAATTTGCTAAACAAATTATGACGATTGGGGGATCATATCATGCCCCTGACGTCGCTTACCCTCGCTACACCACTGGCCTGCCGTCCTACTACACGTCGTCTTGTGCTTATGCTATGATTCCCCGTCCTTCCTACAAGCGACGCAGTGCATTCCAACACAGGCGCAGGGGTGTAGTGGAGCCGGAACTCCGTTCTGTCACTACTTTTTATTACGAGAAATAAACAAGAAAAGATCGCAAAAACCTCCCGAAAACAGCGCGATTTTGCTTGTTTTGCGACTACACCACTGCGCAGGCGCGTTTGATGTGCATCATACACGGTCATACCGAACACATGATCACACCAACACACATCATACATGATTATACACGTACGCATAAATGATGAACTCTAGATGGATATAATTTATCGTAGTTTTAATCACCAAAATTGTAGATCTGTATCGAATTTTAGTCCAAATCCATCCTCTTGTTGATTGTCTGTCTGTCGGTCTATTAGTGTATGTGTGTACGCTGTAACTCAAAAGCTCAGCTAGCAAGATAAATGAAATTTGGTACGTGGTTTTGATATCATAATTGTAGACATGTATCATATTTTGGACCCAGTCGTCTATGGAAAGATATCCAAAATGCATACCTGGTTCTCTACACAGTACGACATAGCTAAACTCAAAACGCTCCATGTTGCGAAAGCATACGAGAAGGTTGAAGGGAGAACTCACCCGTCAGCTGCAGACGTCATCGACCTTCTGCCCAAAACAACATCAAGATGGCACATGATAAGAAGGCGCTCAATGTCAAATGTTATTAACAAACAAGAATGAAATAAATGACATTGAAATTGTATCGCAGTTTCAAGATACCATGCGCCAAGTGGAACAAGTATTTTACCCTAGTATTACAAGTATACCTTTTTTGGCTGATTTTAAAATTCTATCGAAATGTGAAATCTTTGATCAAGTGGTCACCGTCCAACTGAAATTTGTTTTGCATTCATCTGGTAATATCAAACATCAACGCCTTTTACTGAAATTCTGCTGCGTGTCCGATGTGTAGAGAACATCTGAATGTGTCTTGGTTGAATTTCAACGCTGAATTTGTCTCGTAGGTTAGACTTCAGTACCTTGATGCGATGCGGATGCTGTGACAGTGGGATACTGCCTCAGGTGTCGTGTTCATCATATAAACAGGGTTCAAAATTACAATGTCCATTCCAAAATACCCGTCGTATAGTTTGCAAAACGAGACGTTAATCCGTTCAATCTACCTCGGAAACTACCAAATAGCTAACCAGAAATGAATATCGGATTTTAAAGCTATGAAATATTTTTTTATCTTTGAATTACATCGATAAATTATACATGAAATGAAAGAGCAACTCATACAGTTTTCCCGTAAGTGTTCAAAATGAGCACCATGCTTCACACGGGACACATCGTGGGGATAGGGGAGCTTTACCCGTGTATTGATCAGCATGTCTGGAGTAATTGATGCAAAAACTGCTTCAATCCTGGTTATCGAGTCAGGCCAGTCTAAGTTGGCTCCATGGGGGACAAAATATTAGTGTTTTTATTTTACTTCATAAATCAAAATAAGACGAGGTGGCGAAAAAACAATAATATACTATGGACGCCTTTTACACTTCCTACGCCACTGGGGGCTCGAAAAAATCATATTGTGCTTATGCCACTTACCCTCGCTATGCCACTGTGTATACTTCATCTAAGAGGTATAATGAACAATTAAAACCCCAATATTTAATTGAAACATAAGGTATGTGAAAGAACTGAGACACCAATATTATGTACGAGACAAAAGGGTTAATTGTTGCCAAGAAAAGACTCTAAAAATTTGTTGGTAGATATCAACAATAGCTTTGCAGGTTTAAAATGTTTCTACAAGAAAAAGAAATGAGTAGAGTATGTTTTCCAGACAACAAGTTGTGCATTTTCGGAGAAGGCCTAATT